>CM076582.1:742623068-742752463 GCA_034641835.2 Pinus albicaulis | reverse complement strand
TATCTAAGTCCAAAATCCAAGAGGAGGCTCCAAATAAATCCCTCTAGGTGGGTTAAACAGGTCTCCCACACCTAGTTACCTTGTGAAAAAGCCCGATGAAGGGACTGCAGCAAATGTAAGCACATGTAATGGAATAACAACATTATTTTTATAAGCCTCGGCACATGAAGATGTAAATAGCCAACAAAGGATGTTATAGAAGTAAAAAGAGTACAATTCTTTGAGGAAACACTCACTCAAGCTAGTTAATTAAGCCTCAACAACACATGTACAAGAATATGGAGAATACTGCTATGTATATATCAACCCTGGCCTATGATTGCGCAGTTTATAAGAGGTACTACTGTAGAGATGATATCAATACAATGATGTGACACCATATGGCTCAAATAAATGGGGGAGCAAGCTCTAAACCCCTGAAAACAATGATACAACAATCCTCGGGAGGATTGGTTGAAATATACAAAAAGTGGCAAAATGTCGGAGTTGTTGGGCAGTAGCTGCAACTCAGAAAATGGAACTAGATGGAGAAGACTGAAGATGTTGCAACTGATGACAAGTCCTCCTCCAATGGGTCTTCCAAGTGAAAGGCTGATCCTAACACTGAAGATCTCGCCCTCGAATTAGCACTGCAATCCCTCACTGCAAGTGCTCAATGAAAATAACGCAGTCTAAGAGGGTAACTGTGCTGTAGATGGAATAGTATTCTTTGTCCAAGTGCTAAGATCTGAAATATGCTCATAATCCTTCCTTACTAATCTCCCAAAGGAAAGAAGGCCCCCTTCTCTGAAAAAAAGCCAAGGAAAGGTGTTGTGGGATCTCCAATGCAACACCCTGCAATCACAACGTTATACTTGAGCAGAAATAATGTTGTAGCTAGAGGAATGGCTTTGGCCTTGAGCCTGGATGTGGAGAAATGAAGTGCAATCCCTCAATAGGCCTCTCAAGAAGGAGAGGAAATCATAAACAGGAATCCCTCATGCTAAGCAGCACTGCAACTCAGCTAAATAGCTGGAGACTGCAAATATGTCTAAGCAGACAAGAAATCAATAATCATATGCATGAGTAATAATGGATGCCTTGCCCTCCTTTTAAACAAATGAGAGCTCCCTCTCCATGGGTCCCACTCTCTAGGGTTTCCTCCATCAAGGAAACTTCCCTCCTCTTTCACTGCGTTGTCTCACAAGATGCTCTCCACCTCATACTTCTGCGATGTTTGACTTGGTCAAACTTGACCTAACCTTCTTGCAAATGTATCCTTTCACACACGAGGGTGTGAAATCTAGTTCCATGATGATCCTGTTCCATACTAAGAGGGATTTCATCCATGTTTTTATTGTGTTTGGGCCTCCTCACCCAATTATTCAACTTATAAGTGAAATTAACAAAATTTAATATTCCAATTTATTGAAGGAAAAATTTGGAATATTACAGTCTTCCCCTCTCAAATGTTGCTTGTCCTCAAGCAACTGCAAGGATAGAACTGAGAATTTTCTTTCAAGGCATGGAGACTGAAATTTTTTTGGAAAACATCTTCCCCAATTGGATCCTCCATCCCCAAGTAATCATCCAAACAAAATGAGTCACCTCCCAACATGGTAACTCCTAAAAATATCCTTCCACCTCAAGCTCCGGAAATGAAAGTGGGCTGAAAATATGAATATGGTAAGCATCATAGCCTACCCCATGCTATCCTTCTCTCCACTCATGATGAGTGTAGAGTATGCATTGATCCTGGGCTGCAAAAGTATTGCCCTCAAGTGGAAAAATGAAGAACAATCCCCCAAGGATTCCTCCTCCAACATTGAAGAACAAGCTGGCCAAAACAATCTATCCATGATGAATAGGACATGGTCATCATAGAGTATCTCAATCAGAATTTTTTTGCAAGTTTTACATGATTATGCATGATACAAACAATAGCTCAAGAGGACACAGCACAGTCTCATCCACTGCATCTTCAAAAAATAGTATGGCAAGTAACCTATAAGAATCATCACATCTACTAATGAATAGTAAATGGCTGAATGGGTCAACAATACATGACCAAATACTTGCCCATGGCTATAAAATGGATGGCTATCAAAATCATGGCCTACCCCAAAAGAAAACAAATAGGTAGATGTGGTGGCCATATCTCCTCCCATGCTCCCATTAGAACATGTAGTGCAGAAAATGTGGGAATTATCTCCCATCAAGTACACATCCAACTCACGTGCCTATTTCCTAATCATGCTTCCAATAGAAATCAGATCCATATCAACAAACGAAATCATGATCAACAAGAAAATGAGGAAAATGCTGAAGGTTTCAAGTGGTGCCAGAAGGTACCAACAACTTTCCCAATAATGACAACGCAGTTTCCCAAACTGTTGCTTCAGAAAATTACAAGGCAAAAATGTTTCTTGATACATAGTGAATCATGTATGTCATCATATGGCAAATAGTTGGATATAAAAAATAAACATACATGTAATGAGAAAAAATTTTCCCAAGGCCACATAAAATATGGCTGCCTCCATCATATAGTTTGGCCCAACTTTGATCATGGAGCAATGTGAAAATCTTTCCCTCTTGTGGAGCAATGCACTGCATGGTAATGGTAAGAGTATGCAAATCAATAATTGTAAAAACAAATTTCTTACCATATGCCGGAAGTAAGATGGTATATGGATCTATGAGTGAGTCCTCCATAATGTTCTAGCATGCTATGTAGAGGAATGAGCCATGTGCTGCAAGAAGGTCATCCTTCTCATGCTTGGAAGTCCAAGTCAAGAAGAATATGTCGTAGTGATAGATGTCTCCATCTACTTCTCTATCATCCTCACCTCCTCCTTGTTCACCAAGTGCATCCAATGTGAAGTGATCCTCGGGACACTCCATCCATAAGTCCCTGCTCCAAAGTGACAGCGCTATGAGCTCATGCAAATAAGCTCCTGCTAATACAAAGCTTTGTTCTGTGACATGCTCTTTGTAAAAGACTCCTCTAGTAATGCTGTTGCAAATGTGGAATACCTCCCAAGATGGAAGTGCTCCCAAATCATCCAAGGCCAAGGAGTAGCCCCTTTGCACTTTGAGAGTGCTCTCTTCTACTCCAGCAACATCACACAACATTTGAGAGCAAATTTTCCCTTGCTCTCTCAAGTACAACACAAGCAACCCCAGTGCTTGCTGCCTCCTTATGCTCCCATCATACAACTCATGTGATGAAGACATAATGAATGATATGAATGTCACATCAAAACCATGCATCCATACTCCATATTTCCCAATGATGCAAGCATCCTGCGACCTCTCCTTAATCCCCATCCCCTTAGGAAGAGGATATGCCAAGTGATCAAAAACTCCTTCAAAAGTAGCCAGCGCAGCCAAGCCTCCTGTTGCCCGGTGTCATATATTTGCAAGTAGCCTCCCAGCTCCTTGCTCATCAACCACATCCACTCACTCACTTGTGGACGAATTTTTCTTCTCTTCCCCTTGGTAGTCCTCTCATGAGAGCTACCATCATCCCAAATCAGATTTATGCCTTTGCACTTCATGGGATTTCAAAATTCCATCTTCTCAAGGATCAATTTGATCCCATAAGGGACCCAAATAGGTGGTAGGCAAAAACTTCCCACCGTGATGTGTATGGCTCAAGAAATTTCCAACACAACCATGAGAGATGTTATCCATCTGAGGATGTCCTCCATCATATATTTGCTCCTTCTTGAATCCATGAAGATCCAAGTGTGAGAAGGAAAGAAAAACTTTGCACTCCGTGATGTGTTGAAGTGCACCTCTAATGAAATCTCTCCTTGAGATCTCCCTCTCAACAATAGTCCTCCAAAACCAATGAGGTCTTGGATTTGTTGAAAGTAGAAGTTTCTCTTTGAGCTAAGAGGAGCTCATTGAGAAAGGGTCATCTAGAAAGGAGAAGGGGTTTCTCCCTTCAAGATGTCTACTATCTTCCATTTTTCCCTTCAAGTCTTCAAACCCCAACCTCAAATGTGATATGCAATCCAACAATGGTTTATGAGGATGATGGTTTATTTCCTCCTTGAATGTCTCTATGCTGTACAGCGCAGTGCAATCTTGCTGCTCTAGGTTAGCAGTGTGATTTGACCCTTGGTCATGCAAAAGAAAATTTCCACAACTATCAAAAGAATTTTCTGCAACAATAGATAGTGGAAATTCCTCCATACCTTGATGAGATTTTGGAATCTCTTGTAGCGCTACAAGAGTTCCTTCCTCCAATGTGTTGGCTGCCCCGACTGCTACTGCAAGTGGCTACTCCTCCATGAGTGTGACAGCGTTAGGGAAAAATTCCTCAAGTTGTGGTGAGGGCTTCTCCTCTTTTGTTCTTCCATTGTCAAACTCCTTGATCAGCTTTTGAGAAAAATTAGCAAGAGTAGGCACTCGTGCATGGCTCAAATGGTTGAACCACCAAATGTGGGCTTCACCTTCTAGGTGCAGCGCTGAGATCTTAATAGCTTCTCTCTCCACTACAGGATGTAGCAAGAAAAATGCTTCTAACTTCCTCACCCAAGCTCTTGTTTTAGATGACCCATCAAAGGTAGACAACAAAAATTTATTGCCTTTGATTTCTCTTCTGTTGCAGGGTCTCTTCTCTTCCTTCATCCAGATGAATTATGGAAAAGATAGAATCTCCTTGAAGGCTCTAGATTTAGATTTCTACTCAACAAGGTACTTACTTAGAATCAAATGATCCAAGTATCTTTCATGATTGTCTCTTTCTTCTTCATGAAAATAGGAAGTGCATGGTCCTTCCTCTTCTCCTTCTTCCATCTTCTTGACCTCCTTGGAGAGGTCCTTCCTGGATTTGAAAGCTGATGAAAGAAAGATCATCTTCTTAATCATCTTGATCTTCTTGGGCTGAGACTCATAGGCTGAGCCAAGAAATTTTCTCTGATACCACTGTAATATCCCAAAATGGGAACTGTCCGCAAGGCATGACTGGAAAACGCATTTTCCAGGAATGCTTGCTACAAGAATTGAACCCAGGACCTATATCCCTTATATCTGAGTATCTAAGTCCAAAATCCAAGAGGAGGCTCCAACTAAATCCCTCTAGGTGGGTTAAACAAGTCTCCTACACTTAGTTACCTTGTGAAAATGCCCGATGAAGGGACTGCAGCAAATGTAAGCACATGTAATGGAATAAAAATGCTATTTTTATAAGACTGGGCACATGAATATGTAAATAGCCAACAAAGGATGTTATAGCAGTAAAAATAGTACAATTATTTGAGGAAACAATCACTCAAGCAAGGCAATGCAAGCCTCTACAACACAAGTACAAGAATTTGGAGAACACTGGTATGTATATATAAACCCTGGCCTATGACTGTGCAGTTTATAAGAGACACTGTTGCAGAAATTATAACAATACAAGGATGTGAAAATATATGGCTCAAATTAATGGAGGAGAAAGCTCTGAACCCCTGAAAAATAATAATACAACAATCCTTAGAAGGATTGGCTAAAATATACAAAATGGCAAAAATGTCGGAGTTGCTTGGCAGCAGCTGCAACTCAAAACTGGAATTGGATGGAGATGGTAGAAGATGATGATCATATGAAGTAGAACTCATCCAATGGATCTTCCAAGTGAAAGGCTGATCCTATCACTGAAGATCTCACCCCCCAATCAACATTGCAATCCCTCACTGCAAGTGCACTCTGAAAATAACGCAGTCTAAGAGGGCAACTGCACTGTAGGTGGAATAGAAAGTGTTGGAAAAGTGCCAAGATCTGAAATGAGCTCTAAATCTATTGGTCCTCTAATTTGCACCTTTTTTTGACCATTTTTCCCTTTCCAAACCATAATCATTTACCTGTTTTACCTATATTATGCGCCCTCATCCTGCACTAGTGCAAGAATGATGACACATTTTGCATTAACTTCATATTTTACATATTTTAACTTAACTTAGCATTTATTAACTATTTATTATGTGATTTTCTACTTAGAATTACTTTTGTAACTCATCGTTACCTCCTATGTTATTTTAGTGCAGAACAGATCTCGCACCAGGGTCAGCACCGCGAATCTTGGCAGCAAATCCGGATCTCTTTGATTTCTGCCTAATTTTGAACCACCATATTTGAAGGCAGCCGAGTCCCAGTGATAACGAATAGTTGGAGATAGCCATGGCCCGTTTTGTTAGAACGTTTAATTTTGAAGGCCGAAAGCTTATTCTGCAATCGGTTATGTAATTTGTTGTAACGATTTCAATTTGTTATCTATATAAGGAGAAATGTAAATAGGACAAGATGTTCAATGTTTGGATAGAATTGAATAGATCGGAGAATAGAACCATTGAGGCGGTAACAAGCCTGTCTTTTGTTATCGCCCAAATATGGGCTAGATATGTAATCATGCATGTATTTTCTTTGAGGATTTAATAACAAGAGCTTCGCCTTATGCTTCATGGATTTTATTTCTTCATGCTTAAACAGTTGATGAATTGATTCTTTACTAAGTAGCGTTTCCATTTGAAAGGGAAACGCACTGGTTGGCTAGGGCCTAGCCAACCCAGCGCATTCCCCCTCCTTTCTGTTCTTGCAATTTATGTCTGCTAAGTGTGATTTAATTTACAGCATTTGAATTTCTATTTGAGTGAAAGCAGATCTGCAGTGTGAAGTAGTTAAATTTCCTTTTCTGCATCTGAATTTAAATTTTCTTTCTCCGCCTAGTTCGAACAAGAGAAATTACCTGTGCCAGTGCACGTTGGTGTGCTATTCACTTTATGCATGTGTGGTTTGTTTCTCTTCCTAGTTCGAGCAAGAGAAACTACATGCACCAGTGCACGTTGGTGTGCTATTCACTTTCTGCACGTTTGGTTTATTTTCTCCGCCTGGTGCAAGCAAGAGAACCGTTTCTGCACCAGTGCTGGATAGTGTGATGTAGTAAGTCTCTTTATTTTAATTCTAACAGCTTTCTTGCTTTCAGTTACATTTTAATTAAAAATATTGTTTCCTTATTCTCTACAGATATTCATCTTTCTGATAAGCAATTTGGTTTCATAACACTTGCAGTAATTAATCATTGATTTCAAGGACTAAAATTTAAAGTGTAAGAAGCTCAAATCAGGTACAAGAACCAGTTTCTTGGTACCAGATCTGAGTGCTATGGACTTGAGAAATTTTAGGGCCCTTGCACGAAGAAAATCATTTTTTAGTACAGACATTACTTTACACCTTCTGCATAGATCGTTGTTCCTGCACTAGTGCAAGATCGGTTCTTGTGGGAAGGATATATTTACATGAGCAAGTTTGAAAGGGCCCATCTGTTGAAGACTGCTAAGGTTTCTTTGCTAAAGAAAACACATTCGCAGTAGATGACCAATATCCCGCTAGAGTAATTGCCTTCTTTTTATTTCCGAATCTCTCTTGCAAGTACATTTCTTTTTGTTCTGGCCTTAGATTGTTTTGATGGTTTGAGTTGCCTTTTTCTCTAAAGTTTGATTCTGCAATTTTTCCTTTAAAAAGTAGGAGTTGATATTAGAAATATTCATACCATCTTTGGAATTGCCTGTGCTTCGTCTCTAAGTTTACGAATCCCCCGAGTTGACAATTTAAGTGTTGAGGACTTTACTTAAGTGTAATTCTGGCACCCAACATTTTGGCGTCGTTGCCAGGGAGGTGATTTGATTTGGTAAGAATTTTCTGATGATGAAATAGGGGTAAGTCTGCCTTTATGTTTTTGTATTTTTATGCAAGTGTGGTGAGCCTTATTTCAACCAATAACTTTGAAAATCAATTATCTTCATATCCTTAACGTTATATCATTTTTGGGGTGTTGTAAGAACCCCCATTACTAATATGTCAGATGGAATTAAAGATGATAACAAGTATGAAGGTTCTCTCTCAAGCCCTAGCAGCTGCTAGGATCTTGATCTCTACCTCTCAAGAAGAAAACTTCTTAACAATAGTCAAGGACTTGTCTGTTTCCCCACCATCACAAGAGGATTTAGAAGTCTCTTTTGAGGAGACAAATGAATCATGCACTGTAATCAACGAAGGATATCCATTGGAACCTGAGAACGAAAATTTCTTGACATGTCTATCAGCAGATCCAGAATGTGATCAAGAGACTAATCTCCCTAAGGAGAAAAATCAACATGACATGGAAGAAGAGGGCGAGCAGCATGGGCCAAATCAAGAAATGGACCAAGGCTACCATGATTACATATAACATTGGTTCCAAACAACTACTCAAGCAAGGCAACATTATCCTCTTCTAAAACTCTTGTTGTCATATCAGTTACATTCGTTGGTTTTTCATGCTCATGCACACTTTCAAGTTTGTATAATAAATTTGAGCATGAATATATATTTTCACCTGATCCGCACATGGCTTCATTGGAAGTACTCCTATACATAAAAATAAGTCTTCCGCCTCTTAGGTAAAGTAGGGTAGGTGAATAAAGTTGTTAAGATGATATTTGGGCTTTTGATTTTTAAAGTGTAGTCATTAAAACTACTTTTGATCCGCATTGGTTGTTAACACACACATATGTGATACATCTTGTTGAGTATGATTCACTCTAATACCTCATGATTTTTCAAAGTAACCATGACTAATCACTCTAAGAAGTTGTCATCTGATATATATAATTTCAGTTTCCCTTAGAGGGTAATATTGGAAACCCCCTACGGAGGACCACTCTTGTTAAGATCATAATAAGCTACTCATGAGAACAATAGCATTTTTTAATTCAAGAAGTCTTTTAGTCATTATCTGGGATATCTTTAATAAGTCTTTAGGGCAGAGGAACTAGTCAGTAATGATTAGTCATTAAAAACTTTTCACGCCATCCCGTATTCTTAAGGAGTAGATCTGTCTCCCCACTTATTAAGTAACCTTTTAGATCATAATCAGAGTATACAAAATATTTAGGGGAGGATAGGAGGTCTTGTGATGAGCCGACCTACCATGATCATGAGACCTAGCATGCATGACATTAATGCTTTTGGTGACCAAGCCAGAGTAATGGTTGTCAACCGAAAAGTTGGAAGACAGGAGGTCTCATCACAAGCCGACGTGTTCATCCATGTTACTTCTTGTGAGTGGCACTGCCATTAGTTGGTTACCAAGCCAAAACAGTGGCCTTCATCTAAAATTAAAACAAGATAACTCTGAATCCATGCCTAGTAAGTGGGACACAAACATTTCGATGGGTCAAAAGACACCCCTGCCAAGGTTATGGACACCTGCAGGCAGCAGGGCTATGTCTGTGGTATTAAAGTTAATTTCATACTATGATTTTCTTGGCTATATTTCTCTTCCCCTAAACTTATCTTTTTTTCTTGGACAATGGTTTTAAAGACGATTTTAACATGATGCTTTGAGTTATATCTTTAAAAAAATCAAGAATCTTTAAGGATGTGGTACCCTTAGTAAAGGTTATTCTTTGTGATATATTAAGAGGAAATTTAGTTTGAATCTGGATGACAACGGAATTTAGAGTGTTCAATAAAGAGGTTGCTAATTAGTATCATAACTCATTTTCACTTTCATGATATTTAGAGTGATGAATTACTCAATGATGATTGCTCACAAGATGTTGGTTGGCAACAATGTGTATTGATGGTGGTTGCCTCTAAATATGCACTGCATAATCTAGGTACAAGATTGCTATAGTAGGTGCATGAACTTGAGGTAGTTATTTTGATATTGCACCTTTTCAACAAATTTGATTTTCATTATAAGACTTTGGGCAAAAACAAAACAAGGAATTCATTTGGGACAAGGTAACAGGTATGTACCATACTCTTTTGTCTATAATTCTCGCTGCAGTTATTTTTCTTGCACCAGTGCAGGCATACCTTCCAGAAAATTTCCTGCCTTTCTTCATATCCCATTTCGTAATTTTCCCTCAACTTTCTTCTCAGAATCCTAGTATAATTAACCTTCCCATATTCTTCTAAATTCACCCTATCGCTTCAAAGAAATCCCACTTTAACCCTGAATTTTTATTTTTATTTTCCTATCCCACTTCTATTTTCCCTCTTTTGGTACTTTCCTGGAATCCCTATGACAGAATTCCTTCCCATTCTAAGATTTTCCTTTCCCACTCCTTTGTTCCCTCATGAGTTTATTGCAGGATCTTTCATACAAAGAGCAGAAGGATATGCTCTGAAACATCAAGTTAGGGCGAAGCAAAATTCAGAATAAGTTGAGGAAATCATGTGAAATCCAGCCTATATTTTAATTTTCTGTCTTAATATTATGCTTGCACTAGTGCAAGCATGTTATCCTATATGATGAGATGATCAGAAAAGTACTAGCAGAATGATATGATTTAAGCGGTGCAAATATTAGTACAAGCATGCACCTCATCAGCAGCATAGCACAAGTTATCATATGACATAAGGAAGTGATCATGATGGAAATTTATATGATGTTTTTCATATGATTGACAATTATTTACGCTATTATATTACCTAGGAGGAAATTAGTTAAAAGTACAAAGTTTTTTAAGTAGAAATCATGAACTTTTTAATGAGTGCTAAGTTCTTTTTTTGTAATTATGAAGAAATTTAAGAATTGTGTTAATCGTTGTTTGCATATAATCTACCCCGCTCTGCAATAATTTGAAATGTCCTTCACTCATAACTCCCCCCGCTCCTACTTTTATCCTAAACGTCCCTTCATCGTGATTATTACTGCACTTAACTGTTAAACCGTTGTCGCGCATACCAATTAAGCTTGATCGGAAATGATGAGTATTTATGGCAAATGAATTAGAGGTATGGTTAGATCTTTATGTATGAAAGCCGATTCCATGGTATTGCATGCAAACCTTGGAACATATTGTTCATAGTCGATAGTAGCAATGCCACCCATCCAAAATGAGCCCCTGTCTCTTAGCAATATTGAGAAAACTGTTGAATTTCACAACAGTCTTCCACTGTTGCGAGAGTCGGGATTTCTACGGTTCCTCCAGAAGTTCGATGGGTATGACAGGGAGGTCGCCCTACAATTTGCAAGAAGCTTTAAGAATGACCAAGTGAGAATTGGGCCGCTCGAATTCAAAGTCATGAAGAAATTTGTAGCAGAAGCAACGGTCTTGGAGAAGACGGGAGTGGAGTGGTTCAAGGATAAGAAGATGGAGGTGAATTGGAAATGCGGAGTCCCGCGCAAAGACCTGTTGGGTCAATGGTAGGATCTCTTGTTTGTTTTGCAGAAATTTGTGACCTGCGAAGGGAGGTACACTTGTACCCTGGTGTATCATTTTAGACTACTGCAACATTTTGAAGGAGGCCGACACATTCGTTGGAGGATGAAATTCCCTTAATTTTTGCTCAAAAGCATGGATAAAATGGCTAGAAGCGTATAGGATGGAAGGGAGGACCAGGCTGATACATGATTATACCATCACAGCCTGATAAAAATCCTGGTCTTAAAACAGCTGGAGATCAAAGGTATGACATGGGAAGATTTTTTGAAACAGCTGCACGGGAAGCCAGCCGAGGGAAAGAAGATGAAGACTCCAGTACAATTAAGGGTCTAAATAGAAGCAAAAAGGGAATTTCTTCTCGCACTAGTGTGAAAAGAAAGCGGTCAGAAAAATCGACAGAAGAGAAGACCCTGTCTTCCATTAAGGAAAAAGTTGGCGCACCCGCTGAAGAAACCCCTTCTACACAGGCACAGGCCTCTGAACACGACATTCTGTCGGTCCTTGTAGACACGGCGAATATTACACAAGTTGGGGATGGTACTCTGCTGGCACATTTTAACAAAATACCCCATAATAAGAGTAAAATCGCTGATGTAGGTAAGAAACCACAACCCCCACAGGGTATGGAATCCCATTCTGCACCAGTACAAGGAGAACCCACAAAAGAAGACAAACCAGGTGAAGAGGAACCGGAAGAAGAAGAAGAGGCAGAAGAACCCACAGAAGAAGAGGAACCAAATGAAGAGGAACCGGAAGAAGAAGAAGAGGTAGAAGAACCCACAGAAGAAGAGGAATCGGATGAAGAGGAACCAGATGAAGATGAATCGAAGCAGAAGGAAGGAGACCTGGAAAAAAAGGAACCACAGGTAGAAGATTTCCTTGACGCGACCATGGAAGATATAGAAGTCTTGGAGCCAGTGAAAGCCCCTGCTGAGACAGAGGGAGGAAAATAATTGGTGACTCCTGCTGCTCGCATAGCAGAATTAGAACTCCAAGTGAAAAAATTGGAGCAGCTTATGACCAAAGCACAAGAGGAGAAAGAACAAAGCAAAGAAAAATTGATGGCAGAGCTCAAACAAAAGAAAAGTGAGGTTAAATTATGGAAATATCAGGTGGATGTTGTTTCAAGCAGTTGAGAAAGGTAGCAAAGAATTTAAGGCACATCAAGAGGAAGAAGGCTGAAACTGTGCAGCCTGAGGACAATATGCCAGAACAGAACTGAGTTGGAGTATTCGAAATTTTGGTTTTTTACAAAGGTAAAAAGTTGTGTGAGGACACACAACAGTTTAGGGATGCGAGGATGTTGGTCCTCTAATTTGCACCTTTTTTTTACCATTTTTCCCTTTCCAAATTGTAATAATTTACGTTGTTTTACCTATCTTATGCGCCCTCATCCTACACTAGTGCAAGAACGATGACACATTTTACATTAACTTCATATTTTACATATTTTAACTTAACTTAGCATTTATTAACTATTTATTATGTGATTTTCTACTTAGAATTAATTTTTTAACTCATCGTTACCTCCTATGTTATTTAATAGTTAAATGATTACCTTGACCGTTGATTTTTAGTGCAGAACAGATCTCGCACCAGGGCCAGCACCGCAAATCTTGGCAGAAAATCCAGATCTCTTTGATTGCTGCCTAATTTTGTACCACCATATCTAAAGGCAGTTGATTCCCAGTGATAATAGCAATTCAATTTGGAGTAGCGGAGATCAGACTTAGGAGGAACGAATAGCTGGAGATAGCCATGGCCCGTTTTGTTAGAACGTTTAATTTTGAAGGCTGAAAGCTTATTCTGCAATCGGTTATGTAATTTGTTGTAACGATTTTTGCAATTGGCTATGTAATGGTTAAACGATCCTTTTGGCCTACAGCCAAAAGGATCTATATAAGGAGAAATGTAAATAGGACAAGATGTTCAATGTTTGGATAGAATTAAATAGATCGGAGAATAGAACCAGTGAGGCGGTAACAAGCCTATCTTTTGTTATCGCCCAAATCTGGGCTGGATATGTAATCATGCATGTATTTTCTTTGAGGATTTAATAAGAAGAGCTCCGCCTTATGCTTCATGGATTTTATTTCTTCATGCTTAAACAGTTGATGAATTGATTCAACACTGAGTAGTGTTTCCATTTGAAAGGGAAACGCACTGGTTGGTTAGGGCCCAGCCAACCCAGCGCGTTCTCCCTCCTTTCTGTTCTTGCAATTTATGTCTGCTAAGTGTGATTTAATTTACAGGATTTGAATTTCTGTTTGAGTGAACGAAGATCTGCAATGTGAAGTAGTTAAATTTCCTTTTCTGCATCTGAATTTAAATTTGCTTTCTCCGCCTAATTCGAACAGGAGAAATTACATGTGCCAGTGCACATTGGTGTGCTATTCACTTTCTGCACGTGTGGTTTGTTTTCTCTGCCTGGTTCGAGCAGGAGAAATTATCTGCACCAGTGCACGTTGGTGTGTTATTCACTTTCTGCACGTTTGGTTTATTTTCTCCGCCTGGTGCAAGCAGGAGAACTATTTCTGCACCAGTGCTGGATAGTGTGATGCAGCAAGTCTCTTTAGTTTACTTCTAACAGCTTTCTTGCTTTCAGTTACATTTTAATTAAAAATATTTTTTCCTTATTCTCTACAGATATTCATCTTTCTGATAAGCAATTTGGTTTCATAACACTTGCAGTAATTAATCATTGATTTCAAGGACTAAAATTTAAAGTGTAAGAAGCTCAGATCAGGTACAAGAACCAGTTTCTTGGTACCAAATCTGAGTGTTGTGGACATGAGAAAGTTCAGGGCCCTTGCACGAAGAAAATAATTTTTTAGTACAGACATTACTTTACACCTTCTGCATAGATCGTTGTTCCTGCACTAGTGCAAGAAGACTGCACTAGTGCAAGATCAGTTCTTGTGGGAATGATATCTTTACATGAGCAGGTTTGAAAGGGCCCATCTATTGAAGACTGCTAAGGTGTCTTTGCTAAAGAAAACACATTCTCAGTAGATGATCAATATCCCGCTAAAGTAATTTCTTTCTTTTAATTTACGAATCTCTCTTGCAATTACATTTCTTTTTGTTCTAGCCTTAGATTGTTTTGATGGTTTGAGTTTCCTTTTTCTCTAAAGTTTGATTCTGCAATTTTTCCTTTAAAAAGTAGGATTTGATATTATAAATATTCATACCATCTCTGGCATTACTTGTGCTTCGTCTCTAAGTTTACGAATCCCCCTAGTTGACAATCTAAGTGTTGAGGAATTTACTTGAGTGTAATTCCTACACCCAACAGAATCCTTCCTTACTGATTTCCCAAAGGAAAGAAGGCTCCCTCCTTTGAAAAACAAGTTAAGGAATGGTGTTGTGGGATCTCCACTGCAACACCCTGCAATCACAATGTTATACTTCAGCAGAAATAATGTTGTAGCTGGGGAAATGGCTTTGGCCTTGAGCCTGGATGTGGAGAAATGAAGTGCAATCCCTCAAGAGGCCTCTCAAAAAGGAGAGGAAATCCTAAACAGGAATCCCTCGTGATAAGCAGCACTGCAACTGAGCTAAACAGCTGGAGACTACAAATATGTCTAAGTAGACAAGAAATCAATAATCATATGCATGAGAAACAATGGCTACCTTGCCCTCCTTTTAAACAATGAGAGCTCCCTTTCCATGGGTCCCACTCTTTATGGTTTCCTCCATCAAGGAAACTTCCCTCCTCTTTCTCTATGTTGTCCCACAAGATGCTCTCCACCTCATACTTTTGCGTTGTTTGACTTGGTCAAACTTGACCTAGCCTTATTTCAAATGTCTCCTTTCACACATGAGGGCGTGAAATCTAGTTCCATGATGATCCCATTTCATACTAAGAAGGATTTCATCCATGTTTTTATTGTGTTTGGGACTCCTCACCCAATTATTCAACTTATAATTGAAATTAACAAAATTTAATATTCCAATTTATTGAAGGAAAAATTTGGAATATTATGTTGTCAATGTGAGGGAAAATCTGCCAGATTGGGAACGACTTTGGTCGGATTTGGTGCAAGAAGAATTCAGGCCAAATACCAGGGATGGATCTTCATCTAAGGAAGATGATGAAGAAAATTGTGCCTTGGCTGGTAAGGTGAAGAAGGGGAAGGGAAAGAAATCCTATTCCAAATCTGAGACCGGAAAAGAAGGCAAGGAGTGCCACATGTCCAGAGTGAAGTGTTTTCACTATAACGAGCATGGACATTATGCCACTAATTGTACACAAAAGAAGAACAAGAAGGCTTCAGGATTTGCAGCTGGTGAGGCTTTGGCCTCACAATTTGAGTTGGATTTCTCACTGATTGCATGCATGGTGTCAAGTGCGATGGGATCAGGGTGGTACTTGGATAGTGTTGCATCTTTCCACATGACAGGAGACAAAGAAATTTTCAGTAGCTTGGAGGAGAAGGACCTCCAGATGCATATCAAAATGGGTGACGACGAAAGGTTTAGCGCTACCGAGATTGGTATAGTTACTTTCCAGAGACAGTCAGGTAAAACATTTTTATTAAAGTATGTAATGCATGTACCAGGCTTGAAGAAAAATTTAGTTTCAGTAGCAATGTTGGAGGATAGAGGCTATGATGTTGTTTTCAGTGAAGGAAAAGTTTTCCTTCAACACAAAGCAGCAGGACAAGCCAGGAATCATGTGAAAAATGTATATAGACTTGATGTAGATGGTTACACAGAATTTATGGGTAAAGCAGACAAAGTGGTGAGCGGGGATGAGGGTGAGTTATGGCACAAGAGATTGGGCCATCTGCACCACAGAGCTTTGAAGGTCATGCAGCAGATTTATACTGAGCTTCCAAAGGGTACTCTTGCACAGATATACACATGCAAGGGATGTACCATGGGGAAGTGTGAAAAATCCATTTGATTATACCTTGAGAGGGAGCTTGATTTGAATGAAGATGAGGAACTCTTGGTTCCAAAGAATGAACCTCAAGATGTGGATCAGCCACATGCGGAGGATCATGCAGTGGCAGAAACCACTCAAGCAGAGAAATTTCAAGCCAGACGAGCAGAGGGAATGCATGCAATTATACCTCTAGGTGTGAGGTGGGGTGATGTGCAAAATTAATCCCAAGAAGAAATTTGTGCAGGGTCCTAGATATGTTGCACCTCATGGATTGAACCTTGCTATGAGGAGACCATAGTACAACAGTATCAGGATCAATTATATTGATGCATTCATATGTCAGGAAGACAGAAATAAAAGTGACAAGTGTCGGATACTAGAGCGCAGATCAGAGTTGGCAGCAGTGCAGAGTGCATGGATGTAGATGTAAACAATGCAGAGAGTCCAGTAGAAACGTGCAGTAGGTACTAGCTATCAGAAGACTCTGATGACAGATGCATTATATTGATTCAGTTGTTTGGAGGCTATTCATTTTCGGAATTGTTGCATGCAAAAGCAGCATGTGCGAGAAACACTAGAGAATTTTTGCATGCAAGAGTTGCATGTGCGAGAAACACTAGACAATGTGTTGCATGCAAGATTTTCATGTCGCATGAAAGGGTTGCATGTCGCATGCAAGAGGTGCATGTCGCATGCAAGTACATTCATTTCTTGTTGAGAGGAAGTGTTGAAGTTTGCAGCAAGAAACAGTGAAATTGGAATCCGAAAGCTACATGACAGCACCTACACCAGTGTGGGACCATAGGTCATGTAGTTATGGGTCCTAGTGTTACATTAGTGTGAAATTCAATTTATTTAATAAATTGGATATGTGTCAAAATTAATTATCCCTTAATTAAATTGGACAATAAATTGTAATCTTATCTCATAATCACATGTAACAGTTAACTGAGTGTGATAAACTCAGTTAGCTCATGAATTTCGAGTTGAGGGTGGTTGGTGAGGAATGTAGAGTGATTCTATGTGTTTTAGAGTTCAATTTGTAGTTAAGTGCATGAGTAATCAATTAACTCAGTTAGGTGAGTTAAAGTCAGTCGAACTAGTTATAATTATTTGTTGCACAAGTGAGAGATCAAGTGAATTAAATCATATTTAATTCACAATGGTTTATCTTCCATGCAACTGATGATTTACTATTAATAGCTACATGTATGTAAGTTCCAGTGGAGACCCAGTTGAGACAAAGGTTAAAGGGAAGTTAATTGTCAGTTGTGATATTAGCAGACTGCCCAGATGCAATTAAAACACCACAGGATGCCCAAGATACTCAGCGCAGTTGAGAAAGGCTGAAATTACTAAAGAATAGGGATTGCATTCCTCATGAATTGTGTGAGCAAGGAAAGCTGAAGACAGACTGAGAATTGGCTAAGTTTTATCCCGATTTTGTCTAGATCATTGTGAGACAATAGGAAAAGTGTTGGAGACTCTTGTGAGAAGAGTGCACTGTAATTGTTTCATGATTCCTTGTGTAATATACATTATGTGATAAATGGGTTTTGAGCAGTAAGCTTTCCCCCAGAAATTATCTGTATTGTGGTTTGATTTGATTCTTTCTTTGCTTCATGTGATAGGCGATTGTGTTTAATTTCCGCAATTGATTTGTAGAAGTGATTCAGTATCTAGCTTTAGTACATTGTTAGATCAGATTGAATCCATGACATACATATTTTTTGTATAATTTCTACACTTGAGCACCAAATGTCTCTTTGAATCTTTAAAACCCAGCTTTGTGCGCAGGGTATGGAAAAAATTTGTTGTTTCGTGCACATCT
Organism: Pinus albicaulis; assembly: GCA_034641835.2. Classification (NCBI taxonomy): domain Eukaryota; kingdom Viridiplantae; phylum Streptophyta; class Pinopsida; order Pinales; family Pinaceae; genus Pinus; species Pinus albicaulis. The sequence continues at coordinate 742,734,552 of CM076582.1, read as the reverse complement.
TGATCCCTTTGTTGCCACAGTTTGGTCCATTGGATGTACTTGTCGTCATAGCTCCCCATGGGGTAATATTTTTCCTTAACGTCATCTCGGAATGAATTCCAAGTGGGTGTAGCTAAGAATAGAGAGGGTTCCCTCTCGTCATTTTTCTCACAGTAGGTTTCCCACCAGTCTTTGACATGGGGGGTGGCTTTGAGGAGTGCAAAAATAATCTTTTCTCGGTCGAAGAAATCATGGACCGAGAAATACCCTTCTAGAAAATTCAACCATCTATCTACAGTGTTTGCATCTATCTAGCCTTCAAATACAGGAATGTAAAAATTTACCTGTACCTTGAAGGGAGTGGCGCCTCCAGAGTGGTTGTTGGATGCAGATGCGTAGTAGGTGGGCAGTCATTGAAGGGTCTGAGAAAATTTATCTATCATCGTGTTCCTTTTTTTCTCTAGGGCCTCCTCAAGCAATATTTTGATAGGATATCCTACTCCCTCGTATTTCTTTTCTTCCGCCTTGGGAGGTCGTCGAGGATTGCTAGGCTGATCTTGCAAGGGTTCAACCAGATTGAGCCCTAACTCCTTATAGCCTGACCTCGTTGGGGACATGCAAAGAAAAACAGAGAAAGAGAAGACCACTCTGATATCACTGATTCGAATTTATGCAGGAATAAAATAGTACACAGAAATAAACATAAACATAGAGATGCAGTGGAAATAATATTACATTTCAATAATATCAAAGAATTGAAATTTGTTTACGGATAGAATGGAAATAAACTAGCTAGGGCGCTAGTAGCTTATCTCTGAGAAGAGATGTGGTGGCTATAGGCCTATTAATTGTGTTACAATGAGGCTCGAGGCCCTGTTTATTATTGAGAAACAATGGAAAACCCTAAACATCTAAAAACCTAACCCTAGGAGATGAAGCGCCAAAACTATGGGCCCCATTTGGGTAGATTGGTACATCAATCTTCCCGAGGATGTAACTTTGGCATACGATATCCATTTGACGCACTCAATACCTCGTTAGAAATATATATCCGAGGACTAAAAATTTTGAGTGAGAAAAATCATACTGTAGACCCATTTTTCTTCCATCTTTCCGAAAAAACGTCGTTTAGGGCCTCAAAACAACTCTAGAAGTTCAGGACCCAAAAAACTACTAAAAATAGTAAGTTGTCTTGTAGCTGAAAATCTGAAAGAACCAATGGTGGGGGTTCAAATGGAATAGGTGGGTGGCCACCAATATCCACTTGGATCATTAGGGTCTCAAAATGGCTCCGAAAGTTCATGACCCGAAAAACTGCTAAAAATAGTAAGTTGTGCTGAAATTGAAAAACTGAAAGAATTAATGGTGCAGGTCCAAATGGAATAGGTGGGTGGCCACCAATATCCACCTGGATCATTCCTTCCTCCTTAGGAAGCAATGGTCCCCATTTCGTTAATTTCTTCCATGAGAGGCAAATTCTGTTGAGCATGGTATTCGATTTGTCCAAGATGTCGTGGACCTGCTGGTAGATGTGTTGGATGCGTTCAATAAATTTGGTTGCCTCAGGAAATTCACATGTGGATTACTTCTGTGTAGTCGCGTGAGGTATGGAAACAACAGGAAGCAGTGCGCTGGGGATCAAATCAATGGAGTGCTTGTCCTGACAGTGTAGAGGAACCTCTGTGGGTGACGAGAAAATGTCCTCGTATTCTTCCACGACTTTGTCCATCTGCTACATCCGTGCAAGGGAGCTTTTTTTCGAGGTTGTGGCCACAATATTCTTCTTTCCCTGTGAGCGAGTTGTAAGGAAATTAAATTTCCTAGTTTTCGAAACAATCTTACTGCGTTGTTTTGCAATATTCAAGGAGATGGTCAGAGGTGGTACTACCTCTGGTAACCTGTGAAATTTATTTCCCAAAGTAATAACAATAGAATGAGGCCTAGACTCATACACAACATGTCACCTCCTCAAGTATGGTTGGCCCAATAATACATCAGCTACATAAAGGGGAGAAACATCACACAATACCTCATCTATGAATGGCTTGATGTTGTATAGAAGGCAGCACTGCTAGCGGACGCAGAGATCTCTCCCTGGGTGAAGCCACCCAATGGCATATGGATGCGAGTGTGCTATGGTTGGTAGGTCAAGCCATTTCATGACCTCTACTGAAATGAGGTTCTTTTGGCTTCTGCTATCGACAAGAAATTGTAGTGGAGAACCCTTTGCCCACATCTATGAATGGAAGAGGCACTCCCCCTCCTTTGGATCCTCGAGATCCTCCCTTTGGAGCTTGGTGGTGGAAAAAATGGCACTGGGGTCTGCATCAATGTTTGCTTCCCTTTTTCATCTCCCTTGTCTGGTTCTGGCCCAGGATCAGAACACGCATCTGGTTCAGGTGCCTTCAGTTCGCCCACCAGCGATTGTTTGGCCCAACACTCGTTTGTGTTGTGAGTGGGGCTATTATAAAATTCACACAACTTCCCCGTGTCCTTCTTTGGATTTGTGGTGGTGTTCTAAGTTGCCCCGCTTTGGCTCTGCCCCTTTTTCTGTGGTTCGGGGGCGCCTTTCCCTAGATTTGGATTCGCAGATCCAAAGTCTCGCTTCTTCTGCTTAAGTTTCTGCTCGATCTTGGCAGCATAGCGATATGTTGTGCCAAGCGAGGTAATGTCGAGGAAATCCATTTCCTCCTGAATATGTCTGTGCAGACAGCTACAATAATTGAGCACCAAATGTCTCTCTGAATATTTGATACCCAACTTTGTGTGCAGTTTAAGGAACAAATTCGTCATTTTGTGCACATCTAGATCCCTTTGCTACCGTAGCATGGTCCATTGGATGTACTTGTCCTCATAGCTCCCCACGGGGTAATATTGTTCCTTGATGTCGTCTCAGAATGAATTCTAAGTGGGTTCAGCCGAGAACATAAAGGGTTCCCTCTCGTCCTTTTGCTCACATTAGGTTTCCCACCAGTCTTTAACATGGGGGGGCGGATTTGAGGAGTGCAGAAATAATATTTTCTCGGTCAGAGAAATCATGGACCAAGAAATACCCTTCTAGAAAATTCAACCATATATCTACGGTGTCTGCATCTATTTGGCCTTCAAATAAAGGAATGTCAAATTTTACCTATACCTTGAAGGAGTGGCGTCTCCAGAGTGGTTGTTGGATGTAGATGTGTCATAGGTGGGCAGTCGTTGAAGGATCTGAGCAAAGTTATCCATCATCATATTCCTTTGTTTCTCGAGGGCCTCCTCGAGAAATATTTTGCTAGTATCTCCTGCTCCCTCGTCTTTCTTTTCTTCCGCCATGGGAGTTCGTCGGAGATTGTGAGGTTGATCTTGCAAGGGTTCAACCAGATTGAGCCCTAACTCCTTATAGCCTGACCTCGTTGGGGACATGCAAAGAAAAACAGAGAAAGAGAATACCGCTCTGAAACCACTAATCCAGATTTATGTAGGAACGTAATAATACATAGAAGTAAACATAAACACAGAGATGCAGTGGAAATAATATTTCATTTCATTAATATCAAAGAACTAAAATTTGTTTATAGACGGAATGGAAATAAATTATTTAAGGTGTTTGTTACTTATCTTTGAGAATAGATGTGGTGGCTACAGGCCTCTAAATTGTGTTACAATGAGGCTCGAGGGCCTATTTATTATTGAGAAACAATGGAAAACCTGAAACATCCAAAAACCTAACCCTAGAATATGAAGCGCCAAAACTATGGGCCCCGTTTGGGTAAATTGGTACATCAATCTTCCCGGGGATATAACTTTGGTATACAATATCTGTTTGACGTGCTCAATACCTTGTTATAAATATCTATCCAAGGAATACAAATTTTAACTTAGCAACATGGGTCCCTCTCGGTTTTCCCAAAAAATATCGTTTAGGGCCTCAAAACGGCTCTGGAAGTTCAAGACCGGAAAAACTACTAAAAATAGTAAGTTGTGTTGAAGTTGATAAATTGAAGGAACCGATGGTGGGGGTTCAAATGGAATAGGTGGTGGCCACCAATATCCACCTGGATCATTAGGGCCTCAAAACAGCTCCGAAAGTTCATGACCCGAAAAATTGCTAAAAATAGTAAGTTGTGTTGAAACTGAAAAAATGAAATAATTTATGGTGCGGGTCCAAATGGAATAGGTGGGTGGCCACCAATATCCACCCGGATAAATATACCAGGGGGGGCTCCTGGAATATGTTGTGAAAACTACTCAGAAGCTTTGGAAAAATGTTACACCATGTCACAAAATAAGTCTTTGTATTAAAAACGACTTTAATCCTTAATAAAAATAATAGTCCTTGGTCAAAATAAGCATATGAAAATAATGATTTACTAATGCCTTCCTCTCTTCATGAGGATTTATTTATACATCAAATATCAATCAAAAATGATAGAACCTAATTTGAGCAAGAATGGGGTTCATTTCAACTTAGCTAGGAAAATAGAATATCTTAAATGGATAGTAGGGATCTGATGTGATGTTGTATAATCTTCCTTAATATTCTTTGACTTAAAATCCTGATCCTCAAGATCTTATATTCGAATTCCAACTATTGGAGACAAATCTGTTGATTTTTCTAACTGATTCCAGGAATTGTTTAGTAGACACCCTATGTCGACTAGTCATTGACTTTAGGGTTATGACCAGCTACAAGGAAGCTAGATAGGTATTTATCGATTAGATGAAGTGTTAAAATCATATTGGCTGACATGGAACCCCATAGAGCTTGGAAGAATTACAGGAATTATGTTTTTGCTTATTTCCTGTAATTACAGGAATTCTTCTACATTGTTTTTTTGCAAATTAGTACATGAATAAATGTTTCTAATAAATATTTATAGATTAGAATGATAATGTTTTTCTTATGAAATATGATTACCTTTATTTTAACCTTTTCTCCGCACAAAATTGATAAAAGGGGAGAATTTTGGTTCAACGCTAAGGATAGAAAAGGTTGGAATAAGGTGGTTAAAAGTACCAAAATTTGTACCCAGCACCAACTAATCTCCTGTTAACCGAGGAGGAAATCCAAGGTAATTTTATGCAAAGAGAAACCCAATGAATGAATTTAGCATCAAAGATAAAAAAATTAGTCACCTTAAAAAGGAATTCATGACTCACGTTGTCAAAGGAATTTTACATGTCAAGTTTGAAAATCATGCCTTCGTTTCCGTAATTTTGACTAGAATTGATAGCCTCTTGAACAAGAATGATGTTATAAAATATTTTCCTTTGACGTAAAACCTCCTTGGTTTTCTGATACTTTTTTTGGAATAAGGGGCTTAAGTATTTTGGCCAAAATCTTAGAAAATTCTTTATATGAAACATTACAATGTGAAATGGGCTTGAATCTTAAAAAATAAGCAAGGCTTAATACTTTTGGAATCAATGCTAAAAATAAAAATGTAATTCCACTCCCCATGAAATTATTCCTAAAATTTCAACCCACCACTTTACAAAAACAAATTTTATTACCTACAAAAATTGATAGTAAGAATAGTTTTAAAAATTGGTCGGTCAGAACTGGAAACCAATCAAACCGGTCGGTTCATTGACCAAACCAACCAAACCGATCAATAGCCCTCATTTTCCCTTTTTTTAGACAAACCATGCATAAATCGGACGGTTTATGACTAAACCGACCAGTTTTCCCATAAATCGGTCGGTTATGTCATAAACCGGTCGGTTCATTTCCAAGTCGGTTGCGAACCCACCAAAGGCATTATTGGAGGCTTGTGAGGTGGTTTAGAGGGAAACTAAGGGTTTTTCCCTCCAAAAATAGCTCCTCCAAGCCAATAAAAGGAGTTATCCCCTCTCATTTGCTTCACAGGTCTCATTTAGAGTTTTTGTGAGTTTCATTGTGAGCTTGGAGAGTGTTGAGTTTTTGCTGGAGTAGTGGATCAACAAAGAGTTTGAGCTAATTAGTAGACACCATGCCTCCAAAATCCTAGAATACTGCATGGGCTCATTGTGATATGATTGATGGAAAAATGATATGCAAATATTTCCAAAAATCTATTGAAGGAGGAGGTATTAACAGGTTCAAGCAATACTTGGTTGGGATAGGAGGCAATGAAAAGAAATTTCGAGCACCAAATGAAGTAATAGGGCATAATAGGGTAGAATACCTTCAGAATTTTGATACTCATGTCACTGAACCAGCAATAATTTTGTGACTCAAACAATTGCAAATTTTGGGAATCGAAACTCAAGCAACTAAGTTTGATCATGATGAGAAGTTTCACTTTCAAGTGATAATGTTGTTCATTAAAATCATATTTGTATACTTGTAGTAGGCCAATGGCCCCATGGCTTTTAGGATTTGTTTTTGGACTCTAGAGGCCATTTAGAGCCTCATTGATTATATATTTTGTTGTTGATATGTATTGCACTTGGTTCCATTTTGATATATTCACCTTTACATGGTATATATATGAGAAAATTTTGCATATTTTGTGTCTATTGGTTTGGAATCATGGTTTTAGATATTAAAAAAAAACAAAAAACAAAAAAAAATTCACTAAAAACCAGTTCATTGAGATCTAACCAGTCCCGGTTTGACCGGTTCCAGTTTGAAACATGATTTATTAGGTGGATCTGTCTCGTCACCAGTTTTGGTTCTTAAAACTACGGATAGAAGTGAAAAAAAAAATCCATACTATCTTGAAGCTTTGTCCAGGTTGAAGGAGAATGTTTCCTAACAGATTTCCTCTTTAATGGGCTCTTTTATCAAAGCAAGGTTATCCTCTTAACATATAGATTCTTACCCAGATTTGACAATAATGGAAGGTAAGGGGCCCAAAATCAATATTTGTAGTGCTTTCAAAACAATTGGTTTGTGATCCAGACTATTCCAAGCCATGATTCGAGAATAGACCAATATATTTAGAGGAAAGAATGAATACGCTATTAAGAATCTATCTAAATGAGTAGCAATATAACCAGGTCCTAATAATTTGTGCCCCAAGTAAATTTCTTGGACGAAGGGTTTATGTCTAACAAATTTAATTTCTGGATGAGATCTTACAAACTTTCTTGAGACTGGTCTCTAACCCAATATTTTCCTTTCTTTTCCCATTAATTCAGTTGTATTAAAATGTCCAAAGATGAAATTGGATCCAAAAATGGAATCCCAAGAGTCAAAAAAGAATCCCAACATTCTTAGTCTTCTTGAAAATGTCCCATTTAGATATTAACAAAATAACATACATGATTTAGGGGATATGAAAAATTTAGTAGCCAACCAGTGGGTGGATGACTAATGATCAAGAAACTTTAGCAATAATTGATCCCATATGGTGGAAAAACCACCTAAGGCTCCTCTTGAACTAATATAAAGAATCTCAATGACATTCCAAATATTATGTTGTTTTTGAAGGATCTCTTCATCCCCCATTTTTGTCTCCTGCAGCAGGAGAACAAAGGGTCATTCTTTCTTAATTAATGACTTCACCTCCTCCATTCTTTTTTCTGACCTTATTCCCCTGGAATTCCAGGAAAGAACCTTCATTACTTACTACTTGCATGAGTTCCCCCTTGCTAAGGGGAAAAGTGTCTTCCTTTTATAGTGCTTCTATATAATTTGAGTTTTTGATCTGGAATTGATTGAGTTCCCATTTCCTTATCTTTTTTCATTTTCTCTAATATCACCTCTTTGTCATTACTTTTTCTTGCCTTTCATTTGATCCTCTCTAGTTCCTTTTCCTTCTTAGCATGTTATTTCTCATCTGTCGAACTTGAAAAAGATGACCCCATCCTAGTGCTTATATGGGAGAGGGATTCTTCCTCCTCCTAGAAGACTCCATGATTTGTTGTGATTTTATTGGATATTCTCCTAACAATGACATATTTTCATCAATTCTTTCGAGATCTAAATTTGATATTGATTTTTGATATTTCTCTTGTGAGGATGGTTTATTTTGTGGAATTTCCCCTTCTTCATTCACAATATTTAATGCCTAGTAGTTGTTATATTCTCTTTGTTCCATTTGTTGTTTCCATCTCCATTTCCAATATTGGTTATTTTGGGGGAGGTTGGTTCTTTCCCTTTACTCCCATTTTGATCTGGTTTCCTTGGCTGTTGTGTTGTTTTCTTGTTTTACTAAGCCTCTCCTCATCTTCTTTTTTGTCATTTTTCTCCATCCTGCCCTTGTATTTTCTGCTCCTCCTATTTCTTTTTGCAACATACTTTAAAGTGGACATATTCATGGCATACTTCGCATTTGAATGGAAGTTTTTCATAGTCTACCTCTTGGATATTATTGAACCAACGAAATAGCATATGTTTTACAGCTTGTTACCCAAATTTTCACCCATTTTCCTTTTTAACTCATTCATCCTTTCACCATTTCACTTTTGTTCTATGAATAACCATCCATCAAGAGCTACATAAGATGCAATAAGGTAAAATTCAAATACCTTATCAATTATATATGTTTTTCTTTATAGTTTTGGCTTAATTTGCATAAATTATGGAAACTAACACATTCTATAACCTTGAAAATATTTTGTAGTTGAATCCAAGGTTCAATTAGACCTTGTGGAGGATATAACAACCTAAGCACATGGACAGTTTCCAAATCATGCCTACATGGTTTTCCACCTATTGGACACAAGCAGAAATTCATTGATTGATCAAAATGGCGAAATAAAATCTTTGGTCAACTGTGAGATGGCACATGAACCAAGTCTTTAGATTACTTGGCACTGGACCAGAATATCAAGTGAGCATGAAAAATCTTCAAGGAGTGAAGGATCAAAAGAATGATGATGTGACTAAAGTTAAACATCTCTATGATTCGCTTCCTTGATAGTGAATCATAGAAATTATAATTCATAGATCTAGTTTATAGCATTCAATTTCTTAGGGTCGTTATTGTACAAACAATATATATATGCTTCACTTGAGAACATCATCTAGATATTGTTGTTTCCTATAGTTAAATGTTGGCAATGTTGATTATTTACACATTGTTATGTGTTAATAGAATTTTTTTATTGTTGTGATTGCACCTTAATGGGAATAATTTATAAGTGATCACCGAGTTTCTGAGTAGTCTAGATCTCGTGCTTCGGCAGGAGGGCCCCTAGTTGCATACGCATGTAATTTAATTTCTCTATTTTTCATCTTTTGTTTGTTTCAATGCTCTTTTTTTAATGCCTCGTTTCTTATCATTACGCTTTGTAGAATTTTTTTTCACTTACTTCAATTGCTTTGTAGACATCAAGCACTTGAATAAAATTGAAAAATTTATCAAAAACATTTATCAATCATTGTTGCAATTGGTTCTTTATTTTCACATTTATTGAGTTGAGAGGCTCATTCAACAACCCAGTATGAGGAACATGTGTAACTTCGTTTGTGATCAACGTGGAGTTGACACAAGTCACACTTAAAATAAAAATAAAGTATTCCCTAAATAGAAAATCCATGGCTATATATATATATATATGTATATATACATATATATATATGTATATATACATATATATCTATGTATATATACATATATATCTATGTATATATACATATATATCTATATATAGATACATATATATCTATATATATATACATATATATATATATATATATATATATATATATATATATATATATATATATATATATATATCTGTATATATATCTGTATATATATATGTATATATATATATATCTCTATATATATATGTATATATATATGTATATATATATATATATATATATGTATATATATATATATATATGTATATATATGTATATATATGTATATATGTATATATATATATATATATATATATATATATATATATATATATATATATATATATATATGTATATATATATGTATATATATATGTATATATATGTATATATATATATATATACATATATATATACATATATATACATATATATATATATATATATATATATATATATATATATGACATAATATAATTTCATGTAAAGTAGAAGTAAAAAAAAAATGTGTGAATAAGATGTTTAAGTTTTATACTTTTCCAAAATATTTCAACATGAGATTTAAATAACTATTTGAAGATCTACATTAAATAATTTATGTCAATATCAAATTCATATATATATATATATATATAGAAAAAAAAAATGTTAAAGAAAATATTTATTGTTGTATATGATAAAATATTTAATGTGGGTTATTAATAAAACATTTTAATATGAATTAGTTATATTTATATTTATGTTAGAGCTCCACACAATAGCCTCCTAGCGAACCCTAGCTGCTCTGACTGCGCGCTACTGCCTATGCGGCTGCGCCTGCTCTGGCAGGGTCTCCTGCTCCTGTCGCTGCTCGGTTGGGGCCTCCTCCTTTTTTCGCTTTCCTCTGTCACGCCTTCTGTCTGCGCCTCTGACCTCTAGTTGCGGCATTGCTGGGATTTTCATGCCTGCTCTCGCGCTGCTCTTGTCCAGCGTTTGAGCCTGTCCTGTGGCCTTTCAGCATGGAGGTCCTGGACTCCCACCAGTCCCCTCCGCCTCCCCCTCCGAACTCTGCTTCAGATGCCTTTAACCTTCTCCTGGCTTCGCTTCCAAAGAAGAGGACCTCAGAAGCTGCGAAATTTGTCAAAAATTTGGATGACATTCCTGAGATTTCGCTTCTTGGCAAGGGTCCTATTCAGGTGGCCCTCTCTTTGGCAGACCGTGCTCTAGTAGGCCAGTTTACTGGATTATGGCCCTCACCCAAATCCACTAAAATCTGGGTTGCTAAAAACTGGGCTCCCCTCATTATGCATAACTTGTCCTCTTATTTCCTGGGAAGAGGGTATTTTATATTTGAATTCGTCGATAAGGAGGATAAAGATCTCATCTTCAGGAATGGCCCTTATTTCATGGGTCCTCAAGGGCTCTATCTCAACAAGTGGACTCTGAATTTTGATCTGGCGGTTGACATTCCAACTGTTGTTCCAGTATGGGCCAGACTCCCGAATTTGTCTATGCATTGTTGGAATTGGGAATCGCTAAAGCATATCGGAAACACCCTGGGAAAATTTATAGACCACGCAAATAACAAAGACTAGTATGACTGTGCCCGTATCTACGTCGAAGTCGATCTGGAAGTGGGTCTTCCGGAGGCCATTAAAATCAAGGTTGGGAACTGGTCTCACATTCAAAAGCTAGACTACGAGCAGCTTCCTTTAAAGTGTCGCAAATGCCACGGCTATGGAAACTTCACTAGAGGGTGTCCGAGCAATGTCGAAGCTCCCAAAGGGAAATATGAGGGCTAGAACCAAATCAAAAGGTCAAGGACGAACAAAAAAAATGTTGGAGCTCAAGCAAGCAAAGGACCTCCATCTGCTGGTCAGCAAACCCAGACTCCTAAAGAGCAAGGTAATAAATTTGAACCTCTTAACTTAAATTCTATAGAGCTGCAGGATGTCGAAGCTCAAAATGATTCCTTAGACAAAGACACTATTCCAGATCCTAAACAGGGTGTCAACACATCAAGCGGATCCAAAGGGAAAAATGCCGAAACGGAGGATATGGTGCAAGTCTCAGAGGAGTCTGAGGAGGAAGGTGAAATAGGGGATTCTCAAGCCTCGACCAGAAGATCAACAAGAGGACGAATACCTGAGCGGGAAAAAAGGGAGCAGGAAAATTACAAAGATAAACTTCAAGGCACCCAGCCAACTCTTGAAAAAATGTTGGAAAAATCGGCAAAGAAGACAAGAAACCAGAGTGGCTCCAAGGGAGCCCAATACTCCCAAAAAAGTAAGTAATGAAAATCGTCTCTTGGAATTGTAGAGGTCTGGGCAGCAAAGCGAAAGAAGAAGCTATAAGGAGTACAACCCGTTTAGAAGCTCCAAATCTTCTCTTAATCCAGGAGACAAAGATGGAGGAAGCGGTTTTCCTCCAAATCAGTCATAGGTTTTGGAATAAAGGTGGGGGGTTGGCTGTCTCATCTAGAGGGGCATCCAGCGGCCTTGGTTCGTTATGGAATGCAAGCAAATTCTTGTTGCTCAAAGCAATCCTAAACACTCACTGGCTGTTCTTGAAACTTCATCTCATTGAGTCCAAGGATGAAATTAGCCTTTTAAATGTCTATGTTCCGACAAATGCAGGAGAGAAGAAGTCTTGTTGGGACTACATCCGAAACCTTGCCGATACTGAGAACCTTGAAAACATCATCATAGCTGGATATCTTAATATTACCCTAACCTTGGCTGAAAAACGTGGTGGCAGCATTGTGAGAGACCCTGCTAGGGAATGGGTGGAGGATCTGATGCAAGAGTGGGATCTTATCGACATCAAGCCAGTAAATGGAAATTTTACTTGGTCCAACAAAAGAATTGGCCCTGGCCACATAGCTGCCAGATTAGACATATTTTTAGTTCATAGCTCCTTCCTACTTCGTGGGTTAGAAGCTAGAATGCGCATCCTCTCTTGCAGCGCCTCTGATCATAGGCCCATTTTTCTTGAGCTTCTGCCGCACAAGGACCTGGGGCCTATCCCGTTCAGATTCAGTCCCCTTTAGATTCAACTCCCAGGTTTTATGGATAAAGTTACGGAAATCTGGGACCTTCTGGTTACTGGCTCACCTTTCTTTGTGTGGGAAGAAAAGCTCAGAAGGCTAAATTCTGAGCTTAAATGTTGGGCTAAAGCTATCCCCAGTCTGGCTTCTGAGCGGAAAGCTGCTCATTCCTCCTTAGAGGATCATCACCTTCGTATGGAGATCGTTGATATCACTCCTGATGATCTTAATAGGGAAGTGGTCCTTCAGCAAAAGTTTCATAGAGCATGCATGGCGGAAGAAGAATTTTGGAGGCAAAAATCTCGCAGCCTTTGGCTCAAGGCTGGGGATAGAAATACCTCTTTTTTTCACAAGCAGGCTAACGCAAGGAAAAAATTCAACTCAATCTCTGAAATCAAAGAAGGAAACGTTGTTCACAAGGAGTTCGAGTGTATAAAAAAGGTTGCCTTCAATCACTTTAAGAACCTGTACGGTGAGGACGAAATTGAAACTCTTTCTGATTACCTCTTAGAAGGGATTCCTAAAGAGGTTACGTCCAGCATGAACAAAATGTTGGAAGGGAAAGTCACTCCGGAAGAAATTAAGTCTGCTCTGTTTGAGATGAACCCTGACAAATCCCCCGGACCTGATGGGTTTACAGCCAGATTTCTTCAGGTCTGCTGGCAAATTGTTGAAAAAGATTTATGCAAAATGGTGAGGAAATCTCAAACTTGCCAAAAAATTGGGGGTAGCACTAATTCTGCTTTCCTTGCCCTCATTCTGAAGGATAAGGGAGCTAATGTTTTTAACAGATTCAGGCCAATCTCGTTATGCAACATTGGTTACAAAATTATAACTAAGGTTATTGCAAACAGATTGAAAGGTATTCTCCCTAATATCATTCCAGAAAACCAAGGAGGCTTTGTGCAGGGAAGGCAGATTGTAGACAACTTCATTCTTGTTCAGGAGGTGATTCACTCTAGCATTCATCGCAAAGAGAAAGGTATGGTTATAAAGCTAGATCTTGCAAATGCTTTTGACTGTGTTAATCACTACTTCCTCGTTAGTTTGTTACGGAAGTTTGGCTTCGGGGAGGATTTTATTAACTGGATTAGGGCTTTCATTTCTGAGCCTTGGATTTCTCCCTTAGTGAACGGGAGCGCTGCTGGCTTCTTCAAAGCTTCGCGTGGGATACACCAGGGATGCCCCCTTTCCCCTATTCTATTTGGCCTTCAAGCTTCTGTTTTAAGTTTCTATTTAAATAAGGAAATGGCTGAGTTGGAAATTCCGGGTATTTGCATTGCTAGAGGTGTTAGAAATATCAACCATGCTTTGTTCGCTGATGACACTCTCTTGTTGGGCGCAGCTTCCTTGCACTCTGCCTCCAAATTCAAAGAGGTCCTTAACAAGTTTTGTGTTGCTTCTGGCAGCATGCTCAATAAAGGAAAATGTCATATTTATAGCTGGAATATTTCCTCAGCTCTGCTCTCAGCTATTTCTAGGTGCTTTGGTTTTGCAGGCTCGAATTCCTGGTCGTCTTTCAAATACTTGGGACTCCCAGTTTTTTTCAAATCTGCCTTTTGCAGAGACTGGGATCCTCTCATTGACAAATTCAAATCTCGAATTCAGGCCTGGGGCCTCTCGTGGCTGAATTTGGCTGGCAAAACAGTCTTGATCAAATCTGTGCTAAGTAGTTTTCCCATATTCCAATTTTCTGTTCTGTTAGCGCCCACTGGTGTTCTTAAGAAGTTGGATGATCTCATTCGGCGCTTCTTCTGGAAAGGGGGTAAAAATAATGATCATCGCATCCCCTTGGTGAGCTGGGAGAAGATCTCTCATCCTGTGATGGAAGGTGGTCTGAATATGAAAACTCTCCGAGCACAGAATGCTGCTATGGGTGCCAAAATCATCTGGCGAATGGTCGACATCAATCCAGGTTGGGCGCAGAAGGCTCTCTGGCGTAAATACTTTTCGGGCCCTAGAAAGTGAAGTCTGGAAAATCCCAGGTCTATTCCCTGTTCGCATCTGGCCAAACTCTGCATATCATTTGCCCCGCTTATCCAACAACACGCGTTTTGGGTGCCTGGGAGTGGTAAATTAATCGATCTTTGGCACGATCGGATTATTTTGAACCCCCCGCTCGCTGAGGAGTCTTCTCTGCAGCCCCTTCGCTTATGGATGACTAATTCAGGATTAAAAACGTTGTGGGATCTCTCGAATTGGTCGGAGAATAGGTGGATCGATTGGACTAATATTCAGGTGCCTTCTAACTTGAAATCACAGTGGGACCTTCTGCTTTCCCTCCTCCACGGTCGAGCGCCAATTAGCCGCAAGCAAGCTGACAAGAGGGGCTGGGGTCCTTCTGGCTCCTACACTGTCGCCGTGGGTTACAATAAACAGATGGAAATTCCCTATGCTCCCCCGAATCCTGCTATTTGGAAAGGACTGTGGAAATTAAAAACCATCCCCAAAGTTGACTATTTCTATTGGCTCATATGCCATAACAAAAATCTCACTGATGACAGGCTTAAAAAAAGAGGTTTTCATGGTCCTTCTAGGTGCCGGATGTGTTGGGAGGATGAAGAAAGCATCAATCATATAATGTTGAGCTGCAAGTTCGCCGTTGAGGTGTGGCACGAGCTTCTACCCCCTTGGGGTGACAGTCCTCTTTTACCCAACTCTGTCCCTGAGATTTTTTCCTGAAGGTTCCCCTAAGAACAGCAGACTTGACGAAATCTGGCTTTCGCTCCCCAAATTTGTCTGTTGGCAAATTTGGCTTGAACGAAACAGCAGAACTTTCAAGGATAAGGAGCAGTCAGCAAAAATTGTTATTGCTAAAGTGAAGGCTCAGCTTAAAGAAAGCTTAGATAACTGCCTTGATGACTCTAATCTTAGCCAGAGAGACAAGGATTGGAGCAGCTCGCTGGGCTTCAACACTTTGGCTACTCCAAAACATAATAAGACTATGGAAACCTGGCAGATTAGACTTAATGAGAACGATTTTTCTACTTGGCTTCAAAACCATTCCTCTCCCCTCTTGTTCTTCGATGGTGCTGCTAAAGGTAACCCCGGGAAAGCCGAGGCGGGTGGTGTGATAAAAAATTATGAAGGCATGAAGATTCACAGGTTCGCCTGGGGTTTGGATCATTCTTCCAGCATTCAAGCTGAGGCTCTTGCTCTTCTTCAAGGTCTCATGCAAGCTAAAATCCTGGGCATCAAAGATCTTGTTGTGGTTGGGGACTCGCAATCTATCATCCAATGCCTAGTTAAGGATGTTGTTCCGAAGGACATCAAATTTGCTAGATTGATGGAGAGAATTACTGCTATCTCCAAAACTCTCCAAAAGGTCACTTTTTTTCATGTTCTCAGAGGCAACAACAACGAAGCTGATTTTGAAGCTAACAAAGCAGCCCTACTCCCTGCTGGCTCTTTGTTAAATAATGGTCACAAGGAATGGGCTCCCATTCCTTAGTTTTCTGCTAGCTTTCTTGTATTGTTCGTTTCTCCATGTTTTACTGCATCCTTTTACAGCAGTTTGTTTGCATCCACAAAAATGGGGAAATTGTGGATCTTATTGCAAGGAATTTCTGTAAGAACCTAGGGAATAGCCTCAGCTATCTTCTATATTCTGTGGCATTAGAGAAAGACAATGAAGCAGGGCTTCACTTTGTAATCTATTTGAAGGCTTCTTTGCCCAAGATCTAATTCAAATCATAACCGTTCTTGTTAAAAAAAAAAAAAAAAAAAAAAAACATTTTAATATGAATTAATGTTGATATATATTTAAAAATATATTAATAACAAAAAAATAATTTTAATGTGCATTGATAAAATGCAATGATGAGTAGATTATGTGTATATCATATAAAGCTATTGAAAAAATATATATATGGTTAAAATGTTTGAAGTGGTCTCAATATTTTATAGTTTGGTACTTCTTTAGGTATATGTTTTTTTGTCGAAATCCAACAAAGATTTTTTGGACTTACAAATTTAAATTATGTACTCTATATAGCATTCAAAATATAATTTCAATAATGAAAAATTACACAGTATTTTTCACTCTAAAAGAAGTTTGCACCTGAAGAAATTTGATCCCTCTCAGCTCATGTTCGATTCATGCTTAAGATGGATTTATACCGGTTTCATAGTCTTGTTTTCATATTCATTTTTATTCTCAGATTTATAGATATGCTAGGAATTTTTGCATAGTATTATAAGCATGAATGAACTCTAAAATATGTACCCATATACTAGTCTTCCATAATCGATTACTTTTATAGTCAATTACTTTCATGCTTTGTTTTGATATGTATTGGCAATTAAAGTTTGTCTTTACTTTCCTGTAATAGAATAAAAACTACCTTTACTTTCCTTGGAATATAATTTAAAAGTTTCATAGAATAGAATTTGATTGGTTTTCATAGCATAGGAGTGCTTTTATTTTCCAGAAGTTAAAAGTTGATTGCTTTTGTAGAATAAAATGTCTTTATTTACTTTAGATAGTATTTTAAAGCTTTTATAGAATATAGTGTCTTTACTTTTCATAGAATATGATTTGAGAGTTTTCATAGCTAGAATCGAAATTCATTGATTTCCTACACTAGAAATTTATTGCATTGAAGTAGTTAATTTCTAAATGTGTGTGTCTTGCTTAGAATTCATCTCATAAGTGGGATTTCATTACACTTCTTACAATAAGTTTTGCATCTTTTAATCATATTGTTTTTCAATAGAATAAAACCTCATTTAAACATTAAAATTGAAAAGTTAATCACCTAGCACATATAGTGTAATGTACTTCATAAGTGTACGAACTTGAATTGACATTTTAATGGAAGTAATTTAATTCACAATCAAATTACCCAACATATATGGAACCAACTATCTATATTGAGATTTATGGTTGTTGGGAATCCCTCATCCAAATCCACTTTCACACATATCCTAGCACAAGAGAGACTCACAAGAGAAAAGCCCCTCTTATGGCTGGCACAATTGATATACTTGCTAAAAGTGTTGTCAATGCTTCTAAAAGTAGCATCATTCCAACAATGCAATAGAAAAAAAAGGAATCCAATGCACAAATCCCTTCCATGCATTGGTCACTGAACCACTCAAAAAGTCCATGCATAAAGAACCCTCAAAAATATATGAACAACTTTTTTGTATTTTAAAACATATAATTAAAAATAAACATATTTTTAAATTCAAAACATATATAATCCTATAATAAAATTTATATCTAAATTTAGTTAATAAACATATAAAAATTCAATATTTATAATAATTTTTTCTCTAAATTACATATTATCTATTTATAAAAACAATAAAAATAAAAAAAAATAAAACTTATAATATTTCAATATTTTAAAAGAACTTTTCCTTTTTATTTTTACATTATGTCTATCCATTTTTAATTAAAAACAAAATCTAAATTATATATTTATAAAAACAATAGATTAAAAAATAATCATATAAAATTCAATATTTACACTAAACTTTTTCCCCCTAAATTTTATATCTCTCTATCCGAAAATTGTCCAAAATCATTTAGGCACATCGAGAAAGGCAAAAAGTGATAATAAACCAACCACACAATAACCATGGATTCATCGATGTTTATTGTGTGGTTTTATTTTTTTAATTATTCTTTAAAAAATAAAAACAAACAACATACAATAAACATGGATGAATCCAAATGGTGGCATGAGTGGGCCGTGTAATCAACACCAACGGGGTTGCGTTTCAACATCGGATTTGCCAGCTCATATAACGTCGGTGGATATGCATTCCAAAAATCTCACTAAGTGCTGGGTGGGGATTGAATAAGGGCCAAGCTCACTGTTTAACAACAACAACAACTTGCCGCAACGTCCTCCGCCGCCGCGAAGACCAACACCAACCCCACCACCTCCCACCTACACCAACCCCACCGCCACGCCACGGAGGGAGGGCGGAACTACCACAAAACAAGCCTCCCCACATGCAAAACCGGAACTACCGCCACCCAAACCTCCACCCCATCCGTCAGTAAGAAAATTAGCGGAGTTTATGCATACCCCCTTACTTTCAATGCTAAACCCGCCATCACAACGGACATACGCAGAACGCCAAAAATCACCTGAAACCCACCCATCATCGTCGTCGGAATACTTTATGACCTACCACCTTCACCTCTCACAATCATATACATTAAGTCACTTACTTCATCATACATATTACATTACTAAAATTGAAATAAAATCGTAAAAATTAAATAAAGTATAACTTTATTTTAATTTCGATGGAGGTGGCATGCGGTGACATAAATGGGATTGGGGTTCACGATGCCCCCTGCTACCATTCCCTCAAGGCACATTCAAAGGGCCTCACCTCCAAGGCAAGAGATCGAGGCCCCTTGGCAATCATACAATATATATGTTGCTACCATTCCCTCGAGGCACATTCAAGGGGCCTCACCTCCCAAGGCAAGAGGTCGAGGCCACCTAGAAATCATACAATATACGTGTCTGCAATGCCTATTAACTCTCTAACGTGTTTCCTATCTCCGACTGGTAGCTCGACCCTAGTGCTCTCCTCCATCGCTTCCTTTTGTTCCAATCTTCACCCACCATGTGCTTAAACTCTCCCCTAGTTGACTAGGTGGGGTGTCTCTCGTCCTTATTGTTGAGTTTCCCCCATATTTTGCCATATTTTTCAGAGGGGGAGGGTTTAGTCCCGCATTCAATGTCGGTGCAACTTAATTGGAAAATTATTATGGCATCTCTCTTCCATTGCCGCCTCATGCAATGCCTCTCTCATCTCAATCTTGGCCCATGCAATATGCAATGTCTTGCTACCTCTAATAGTGATTATGTGTCAAAGAGTTTGTTGCCTACATGGAAATATAAGTTGTGGAGCTTTAGGGGGTTCCAAGGCGCACTTTCGAGTGGAATCCTTAGCCAGTGGCTTCCATGCCAGTACACCCTCAGACACACAAGAAAAAAATCTAATTGATGGATTATCCATGTGAATATCGGTAGCCACCCACCTATTCCACTAGCTCACAGCACAGAGTTCTATTTTGGTAATTTTTACTACAATTTTTAGGTCCTACACTTTCGGAGTTGTTTTGAGACCCTAAATGATATTTTTGGGTGAAATGGACCAACAACAGTGAAAAAATGTACTTCTCGAATAGACCTTTCCAATGGAATATCATGTGAACCAAACGAGGATCAAATGCCAAAGTTACGACCCAAGAAGTTCATGTTCCAACTTACCCCATCGAGGCGCAAAAGCCTTTGGCGCTTCATCTCTTGAGGTTAGATTTTTTAATGTTTAGGGTTTCTCATTGCATCTTTATTATAAAAATGCCTTTGAGCCTCATGTAGAAATTTGCTGAATAATGATTAATTATCCACCGAGACTATCCTGATCACATACAATTCGAATTTATATGCAACACATAATCTCTTCCACTCAGATCATCAAACATGCGGAAATAAAATCAAGCGATAACACATCAAATCATCATACACATTAACACAGTATGTATGGGGAAAGTTTATAGCTGAAAACCCCACAGCTATTGTGTATATTATAATGGACAAATCATGTAACAAACTCAGTACAATACTCCTCACAAGTACTCAGTACTTTCTCATGAAGTTACACACAAACTAGCTTGGTTTTGAACAGGTTACTGGTTCAAAACTCACCACCAATTTCCTTGCCTCTATTGCGCAATCCAGGCCTGTCTAAATAGAGATCCAAGGTTCGAATTTCCTTGGCTTGACAGCGCAATCATCATGGGCAATTCCTCCAAGTGTGGTGCAAATCTCATGCACAACTGATGTCGCCACTGATAGCTAACTCCACCCTTTCATCTACCTCTTTCACTGGTCTCCACTGAACTGATCATGCACTGTAGTGAACTGATGTGTTCTTGAGTTGAATAATGAGTTACTAATTAATGAATTAAATAACATTTAATTCACTCCACTCATAACTAATTGATTAGCTAGTTAAACTAATCTCAACTAGTTCAACTAAAATAAACAGAACACAACTCCACTGGTTGTCTCATTAACTCCACCAAACTTCTGCCACTGAAGTCCTAACTGAAGTCAACCATGCATGATGCCATCAAACCCTTGGGAATAGCGTAATTCCTCTATCAGATGCATGAGCCACTTCCAAGGCTCGAATTGAAGTGCTCCAAGAGAGTAAACTGAAGTTTATAGTCCAAATATTATTAAGGGTAAATAATATTTGACTTCCCTATTTTAAGGAGAGGCAGTCTAAAAATAGACTTCGACCTCTTTGACCTAAAAAATAGAGTCTCATCTATTTTTACCAACATGACACATACTTCAAGAATCTCAAACTGGAATCCCCAAACCATGCTCCATATGTCTAAAAATAGACTTTGCGCCAGAATTCGCCTGCGGGCCCACTTAGTGAAGGCGACTTCATTTCACTAAGCTCCATCATCTTGCTGCATTTTCAACACTCCCTCTCAGCAAGATATGGATTATTTGCAACCCCTATCCTGCCTCTGTGAATTCGAACTTGCTCCTCGTGAGCGCCTTCGTCAGGATGTCGGCATCCTGATCCTCCGTGGGAACATATGAAAGCATCATGATTCTCCGCTGAACACAATCTCTGATATGATGGTACCTGATGTCGATGTGTTTGGACCTATCATGAAATACTGGATTAGCCGAGAGTTTAATGCAACTCGGGTTATCACAGTAGATCACTGTAGGCTCCAAATGCAACCTGAACAAACCTGCGAGGATCTTCCTCATCCAAATAGCCTCGCATGCAGCCAAACTTGCTGCCATGTACTCGGCCTCTGCTGAACTGAGTGCCACGGATCTCTTCTTCCTGCTGTACCAGGAAACTGCTGTCGACCCAATGCTGAAAACTCCTCCAGAAGTGCTCTTCCGGTCCGTTGGACTCCCTGCCCAATCTGCATCAGTGAAGCCATAAAGCTTCGCTCCATCCTCCTGTCTGTACCATAGACCATATCCCGATGTGCCTCTAATATAGCGCAATACATGCTTGCCTGCCTTCCAAAAGAGCTTGGTAGGCTTAACCATAGCTTGCGAAAGCTGGTTAACTGCATAGCATATATCGGGTCGTGTATTGACCAGATACATAAGCGACCCCACCAACTGCCGATAGACAGTGGCATCCACTACCTCCGTTGAAGTAGCATCCTCCTTCCTCCAACCACCAGGAAGAGGAGTGTCAACAGGCTTGCAGCCTTGCATGTTGAACCTCTCCAGAATCTCCCGGGCATACTTGCCCTGAGAAACAAACAGTCCTCCGCTGTGCTGCCAAATCTCCAATCCCAGGAAATAATGAAGGATGCCTAAGTCCTTCATCTCAAACTCTCGTGCAAGATCCTCCTTGCATGAAAGTATCAACCGCTCATCGCCGGTCAAAATCAGATCATCTACATACAGTACGATGATCAACAGCTTCCCCTCCACCACAATCTGGTACAGGTTAGGATCCGCCTCACTCTCGGAGAATCCAAGCCCGGTGAAGTAGCTGTCTATCCGAGTGTACCAAGCACGAGGTGCTTGCTTCAGCCCGTACAGTGCTCTCTTGAGTCGGCACACATGCGACTCACTGCTGAAGATCTCAAAACCTTCAGGCTGCTCTATGTACACCTCCTCCTCAATAACTCCATTGAGGAACGCAGTCTTCACATCCATCCGATGAATGTGCCACCCCATCTGCGCTGAGAGAGCAAGGATCGTCCGTATGGAAGAGTACCTTGCGACAGGTGCAAAAGTCTCCTCATAGTCAATCCCCTCGATCTGTGAGAAGCCACGGGCGACAAATCTCGCCTTGTACTTCTCCACACTCCCGTCACCCGCCTGCTTCACTTTGTAGATCCATCGCGAACCTACAACTGATTTCCCAACCGGTCTTGGGACAATCTCCCATGCACTGTTCCTGATGATCGAATCATATTCTTCGATCATGGCATCAACCCATGCGGGTTCCTCCACAGCTTCCTCAAAAGAGGATGGCTTCGTCACGACACATTGACTCACAAGAGCCATGTATCCAGTGTACCGATCCGGTGACTGTCTCTGTCTGCGCTGTGCTGTAGGTGGTCCTACAACCTTCTCTGCATCCCGAGCCAGTCGCTCAGCTTCTGTAGTGCGCATGCGCCCTCTGATGGTTGGCGCTGCCTCGGTGGTTTCTTCCACCTCCTGAACCTCCTCTTGTGGCTGATCCACATCCGGAAGCTCCTCCTTAGGAACTAACAGCTCCTCATCTGCATGCAAGTGTAGCTCCCTCTCAAGCGAACACTGCATGGCTTTCTCCTCCCGAAATTTTATATCCCGTCGCACAACAGTCTTGCGACTGTCTGGCACATACACCCGATAGTTGTGAGGTGTATCAGTGTACCCCACAAATATTCCAACTTCAGCAGTTGGATCCATCTTCCTTCTCGCATCCTTCGTCACATGCATGTAGACAGGAGAACCAAAAATCCGCAAATGGGAAATATCAGGCCTCTTGCCAGAATAAGCCTCCTCCGGTGTACTCATGCCAAGAACCTTGTGAGGACAACGGTTCTGCACATACACTGTTGTATTGCATGCCTCAACCCACAAGTGAAGGGGTAGGCCCTGATCATGCAACATCGCCCGTGCAGCGCCCACGATCATTATGTTCTTGCGCTCAGCCACCCCATTCTGCTGTGGGTTATGGGGTGCGATGAGCTCTCTCTGAATCCCTTCTGCGCTACAGAACTCCTTGAATTTAGCCGAGATGAATTCACCACCGTTATCACTCCTTAGAGCAATCACCTTCTTCCCCGACTCCTTCTCGACCAGTGCTTTAAACTCACAGAACTTCGCGAATGTATCACTCTTCTTCTGCATGAAGAAGATCCAGCACTTTCGAGAGAAATCATCAACAAATATCACATAATACTTGTGCTTTGCTGTCGAAGCAACCGAGAAAGGACCACACACGTCTGTGTGAACTCTCTCAAGGATCGTCGTGGCGCGACTATCCTTCTCGTGAAAGGTGGCTTTCACATACTTCCCTAAAGTACACCCCTTGCACTGATCTGACTGCGCAAGAGTGCCCTTAGGAAGCCCAGTAGAAATCTGCTGCATAATCTTCAAAGCTCCATGGTGAAGGTGGCCCAATCTCTTGTGCCACAGTTCGCCCTCATCATCCCGGCTCACCACTTCTCCCACTTTGCATGCCATAGCTGCGCATCCATCTACCTGCAACTGATAAAGGTTCTTGGTTCGAACCCCTATCTTCCGGGTCTCTCCAGTAGTCTTACTGCGCAGGAAGGCTTTTCCTTCGCCGAAGACCACATCATACCCCTTATCCTCCAACATCGCCACAGAGATCAAGTTCTTCTTCAATCCAGGTACATGCATGACATCCCTCAATACAAAGGGTTTACCAGACTCCCTCTGAAAGGATATGGTACCGATACCAGTCACATTGTATCTACCATCATCGCCCATCTCGATGTGCACACCCAAATCTTTGTCCTCCAGATCTGAGAACAAATCTCGATCTCCCGTCATATGAAATGACGCACCACTGTCCAAGAACCACACCGATCCCATCACACTTGAAACCAAGCATGCGATCAGTGAAAATTCAAGCTCGAACTGTGAAGCCAAAGCTTCTCCATCTGCATATCTTCCCGCTTGCTTGTTCTTCTTCTTCTTTGGACAATTGGTAGCATAATGTCTGTGATCATGGCAGTGAAAACACTTCACTTTCGCCATATCCCGCTTCTTGCCCTTTGCACCAGAATGAGAGGTTTTCTTACCCTTCCCCTTCTTTGCTTTGGCAACCAAAGCGCAGTTTTCTTCATCAGCTCCCTTTGATGAAGATCCATCACGAGTAGTCCTCCTTATCTCCTCCTGCATGAGATCCGCCCAAAGGCGCTCCCATCCTGGCAGCTTCTCTCGACCATTGACATTATCTTGATATGAGTGCCAAGCCTTCGGAAGACCAAGGAGAGCCAGGTCGACCATGTCCTCGTCTTCGACAGTCACCCCCACACTTCCCAGCTCATCTCTGCATTTAGTGAACTTCGTGAGGTATTTGGCGATACTGTCGCCCTTCTCCATCTTGATGTACCTGAGCTTATCTTTGAGCGCTAGCTTCCTTTGGTCGCTCTTACTCTGGAATAGATCCGTCAAAGCTTTCCACATTAAATATGGAGTAGCCTTTCCATGCAGGTTGGATACAATATGATCCTTGACGCCCTCCAACAAGATCCTTCGACACTTCGCCATCTTCTTTTGCCATGCTTCGACTTCAGCAGGATCAGTGGGCTTTTGGACATCCGTATCTACGAACTCCTTCAGACCATTATCTTCTAATACTGCCTCCATGCGATCCTTCCATGCAACATAATTCGAACTGCCTTTAAGAGCATATTCGAGTCACAAACCGTTAAAAGACATTTTCAACACTGGCACCAAGAAAACAAAACTGCTGCAGAATTTCGAATTCCACCTCAAAGCTCAACCGCTCTAGATCTGTGAGAAGAAATTATTTCTAGCACAGAGATCGACTGCAAGGGGCATTTACCAGACCTTTCACTTTCCGAAGAAAGATGAATTCGGAGGCTACCTGGCCCGCATGCAGACTCTGTCTACCGAAATAAGTTTGTAATCACTGTGATGATCAATCTGTGCTTCAATAGCTCCGATACCATGTAGAAATTTGCTGAATAATGATTAATTATCCACCGAGACTATCCTGATCACATACAATTCGAATTTATATGCAACACATAATCTCTTCCACTCAAATCATCAAACATGCGGAAATAAAATCAAGCGATAACACATCAAATCATCATACACATTAACACAGTATGTATGGGGAAAGCTTATAGCTGAAAACCCCGCAACTATTGTGTATATTATAATGGAGAAATCATGTAACAAACTCAGTACAATACTCCTCACAAGTACTCAGTACTATCTCATGAAGTTACACACAAACTAGCTTGGTTTTGAACAGGTTACCGGTTCAAAACTCACCACTAATTGCCTTGCCTCTATTGCACAATCTAGGCCTGTCTAAATAGAGATCCAAGGTTCGAATATCCTTGGCTTGACAGCGCAATCATCATGGGAAATTCCTCCAAGTGTGGTGCAAATCTCATGCACAACTGATGTCGCCACTGATAGCTAACTCCACCCTTTCATCTACCTCTTTCACCGGTCTCCACTGAACTGTCCATGCACTGTAGTGAACTGATGTGTTCTTGAGTTGAATAATGAGTTACTAATTAATGAATTAAATAATATTTAATTCACTCCACTCATTACTAGTTGATTAGCTAGTTAAACTAATCTCAACTAGTTCAACTAAGTTAAACCAAACACAACTCCACTAGCTGTCTCATTAACTCCACCAAAATTCTGCCACTGAAGTCCTAACTGAAGTCAACCATGCATGAGCTCACCAAACCCCTAGGAATAGCGTAATTCCTCTCTCAGATGCATGAGCCACTTCCAAGGCTCGAACTGAAGTGCTCCAAGAGAGTAAACTGAAGTTTAGAGTCCAAATATTATTAAGGGTAAATAATATTTGACTTCCCTATTTTAAGGAGAGGCAGTCTAAAAATAGACTTCGACCTATCGACCTATAGGTCCAAAAAATAGATGTCCATATATTTTTACCAACATGACCAATACTCCAAGAATAACATACTGCAACCCCTGGACCATGCTCCATATATCTAAAAATAGACATAGTCTAAAAATAGACTTTGTGCCAGAATTCCACTGCGAGCCCACTTAGTGAAGGTGACTTCATTTCACTAAGCTCCATCATCTTGCTGCATTTTCAACACCTCATTGTAACACAATTTATCTAAGGCACATAATTGTCACATCTCTTCCAAGAGATAAGCTAACATTGTTCGGGCTAGTTTGTTTTAATTCTACATGTATACATTTTCAAAATTTTCCATTTATTAATTGAAGTCAACTTTCACTATATCTTTGTGTTTTGGTTATAAATTTGTATATTGTTTCATTTCATTCATAAATTTGGATCAGTGGTATCAGAGCGGTTTTCTCTCTCTGTTATTCTGTGATGTCCCCAACAAGGTCGGGGTAAAAGGAGTTGGGACTCGAATTGCTTGATCCCTTGTGATATTTTCCTCATCGTCCCTAATGAACTCCCATGGCGAAAGAAAAGAAAGATGATGGACCAAGAGATCTTATTAAACTCTTGTGTGAAGAAAACTTGAGCAACAAATGAATGAGATGATGGATATTTTTTCACAAATCCTTTGATGGACGTTGATAGGCAATGCATCTTCATGAAGTGGCCATTGTGGAAACGCTAACCCCTTCAAGGTACAAGTTAGTTTTGATTTTTGTATATGCGAAGTCAGATAGATGCAGATGCTTTAGAGAAATGGTTAAATCTACTAGAAGGGTATTTTTCATTCTATAATTTTTCCGATAGAGAAAATATTACCTTTACACTCCTTAAGGTCACCCCCCATGTCAAAGATTGGTGGGAAACTTACTAAGAAAAGGGCCACGGAGGAATCTACTCTATTTTCGATCACACCTACTTTGAACTCTTTTATGGATGTTGTTAAGGAACAATATTACCCTGTTGGAACCTACAAAGACCAGTACATGAGATAGACCACACTGCGGCAAGAAAGGTTTGATCAAACAGTCATGGATTTCATAAATATATTTCATACCTTGCACACCAAGTTGGGTATCAAAGACTGTGAACGACATCTAGTGATTAAGTGTCATGGTTGTCTGCACTAATATACCCAAACAAAAATGGAGTTCCTAAACATCTCGTTGTTTAGCATCGCATATCAATATGATGTTAAGATCGAGCAAAAATTTAAACAGAAGAAGCAAGACTTTGGATCTGTGAATTCTTCACTGCAAAGGTAAGGAAAGGGTATCCCCAAATTGCAAAACAAATGACAAAGCTAGAGTGGACCACCCCAGGACAACCCATCTAAGCCGCAAACAAAAAACGGAAACGGAAAGATGAAGAAAGACACGAGAAAGTGGAGAGTTCCACGAGAGTCCCACTCATAACACTATTGAATGTCACACAAAGCAGTACCTAGTGGATGAGCTAAAAGCCTCAGAGTCAAATGCAAGTTTTGATTATGAACCAAACCTAGACAAGTGGAAATAGATCATTGATGAGGAACCCCAAGCCATTGTTGCCACCACCAAGGTCGAGCGAAGTGAGCCCGAAGAACCTGAAAAATGTGAGTGCCCCTTTCACTCACAAATGTGGGTGAAGGGTGTTCATTATGTTTCATTATCAATAGCAGGAGTCAAAAGAACATCATCTCAGTAGAGGTTGTTAAGCGGTTGGGCTTTCTGACAACACCACACCCGCAACTATACACCATCAAGTGGCTCCATCAAAAACAAAATCTTCACATCAGCCAACAATTGCATCTACATTACAGCATCAAGTCTTTCAAAGATAAGGTATTGTGTGATGTTTCTCCCCTTGGAGTTCGTAATGTTTTTTTAGGCCAACCATACTTTTGGAACGTCATGTTCTGTACGAGTCTAGACCCTGTAGCGTTATTATTACTTTAGGCAGACAATTATATAGGATACCAGAGGTAGCCCTACCCATTGCCATTTTTTTGATATGTGCTAAGAAATGGAGTAACGTCATCTCCTAAACTGGGAATTTTGTTATCTTCCTTATTTGCTCTCAAAATAAGAAGAAGATTGTGGCCACATCCATGATCTCCACACAGAGCTTCTCCAAGCAACAAAAGAAAGTGGATAAGGTCATGCAAAAATACAAAGACATCTTCTCCTCACCAAAGGGAGTACCTTTGCATTGTTAATTCAAGCATTCAATCGACCATCGACACACCTCTACCCAATGGACCAATCTACCGCTTCTCTCTAGAAAATGAAGAAATCAAACAACAAATCCAAGAGCTGCTACAAAAAAGACACACCTGACCAAGTTCCTTGCCCTATGGAAGCCCAATTCTACTCGTCCAAAAGAAAGATGGGACCTATCAACTCCACATTGATTATTGGGCCCTCAACAAAATCATAATAAGTAACCTATACAAATTCCTCGAATTGACGACCTTCTTGACTAGTTCAAGGGGGGGAATTACTTCAATAAGATTGATTTGCAATTTAGCTATCTCCGAGTCCCAATAGACTCCTAATTGATGTGTGGAGACTGCTTTTGCATCCAAGGAGGATTTTTTTGAATGGTTGGTCATGCCCTTTGGTTTGACGAATGCCCCAACAACTTTCATGAGGCTAATGGATGATATCTTATGGTATTTCACCAACTCTTGTGTGGTTGTATATCTAGATGATATCCCCATATTTAGCAAGAGTTATGCAAAACAGTTGCAACATATTTAGCAAGTTCTTCACACTCTGCAACAACATAAGTTATGTGCTAACTTGGAAAAATGCTCCTTTGGCATGAACAAGGTCCAATATTTATGCTACATCATTAATGAGCAGGTTATGCGTGTAGATACAGCCAAGATCCAAGTCATTAAAGATTGGTTGGCCCTGATGACTCTAACGAAGCTTCTTAACTTCTTGGGCCTTGCTAAATTTTATCGAAGATTCGCGTTGGGGTTCTCTTATATCACTTGGCCCTTAAGCCAAGTGACCAAGGTGGAGAAAAAACAAAAAACAGTAGTCTAAGTCACAACAGAAGGCATTCAGTGAATTGAAACATCGTATTTTCTTTGCACCACTCCTCATCGTAGCAGACCTGCAACAATTATTTGAAATTGAAACAAATGTCTTTGATTATGTTATTGGTGCAGTCCCCATTAAGCAAGGGAATTTGATGGCCTATCACAATGAAACATACTCTGATATTGTCCGAAGATACCCCACTTATGATAAGGAGATATATTCCATCATGCAAGCCTGCAGACATTGGAAACATTATTCTGGGGAAAGAAATGATCATCCACATAGATCATGGGCCTCTTCAATTTACGCAAACACAAGGAAATTTGCAAAATGACTGTCATAAGAAATGGTCCACATATCTGCAACAAATCCATTTGAACATAAAATACAAGAAAGGTAGCACCAATCATGTCAGAGGATGCCTTAATTGACCCCCAATTGACCATAGTTCTCAACTCTTGTGGGCATGAGACCTTTAGATGGCCGTAGCTATACAACAATGATTCGGAATTCATTGCCATATATCAGAGGTTGATGGCATGGAAGCAAGTTCTAGACTTCCACCTCCAAGATGCACTATTGTGCTACCTAGGACACCTTTGTGTTCCTTCAAACGAACATGCCAATTTGATCTAGGAGGCACATCACAGTCGACTATCAGGGCACTTTGGTGTGGAAAAAATAGTGGCAGTACTACAAAAGTATTTTTACTGGCCAAAACTTTGACATGATATTGGCATATATCAAGTCATGCACCGTCTACATCATTGCCAAACCAACCATTAAAAATCAAGGCATGTACACCGCTCTACATACTCCTAACCAGCCTTGGGAATTCATATCGATGGATTATGGTCAAGCCTATGTGCATTATGGTCAAGCCTCTGGTCATTGTTGAACACCAAGCTCTCCAAATCAACTGCCTTTCACCTCCAGATTAATGGCCAAACAGAGGTCATCAACAAGATGACTGTACACATTATGCACATATACAAATCCAAGCATCAACGCACATGGGATGAGAGTCTCCCCTATGCTTAGCATTGCTACAACAAAGCTCTCCAAAACTCACCTGACCACAACCCCTTTCAAGTGGGCCTAGGATTTCAACCACTAAGTCCCACTAATATCGCACTAGCCCTTGCAACTACACAAACAAAATCTACACATGTTTAATATGAAGCAAACAAAACTACCAAGTTTATTGAACGAATTCAACACATTTCTAAACAAAACTACCAATTTTTTTGCAAAATATCTAAAAAAAAATTAAGTACTTATAAAAATTAGACGTAAATTAGTCATTTATTATTTAAAAGTCTCTCAGTTACCCATGGTTGTCAATACTTAACTATATATGAGTATTGTTGGCCATGATAACCATAGACGAGTATTGTGTCCATGGTTAACCGTTGTTGAGGTGGTTTAAGGATGGATGAATATGGTTGTGTTGTTGCCCATGGTTAACGATAATTGAGTTTATTTGCCCATGAATAATTATAGTCAACCATGGTTGATTAGTGGTTGGCCACGGGTGACTATGGGCTAATGTGGTTGATCATAGTTGTTAATGTTTAACTATAGATGAATAACGAGTACCTGCATTTAATTTAAATGTAATTAAATTAAAGTAAAAATATTAAATTCAACATTGTGTAATTAGTAAAGTTAACTCCAACTTTAATAAAAATGATGAAAAAAAAACCCTTGTGGCACAAAATGGTGTTAGTTTTAAGTGTATTGTACTAAAAAAAGGGTTGATAACCATGGACGAGTATTGTGTCCATGGTTAACCGTTGTTGGGGTGGTTTAAGAATGGATGAATTTAAATGTAATTAAATTAAAGTAAAAATATTAAATTCAACATTAGTAAAGTCAACTCCAACTTTAATAAAAATGATGAAAAAAAGAAACCACTGTGACACAAAGTGGTGTTAGTTTTAAGTAGTATTGTACAAATGGTAAAAAAAGGGTTCATTTTATCTCCGATGTACCCTCTATTTCAGGATATCATAAAGTAATCAACTTTCCATTTTAAGATACCATAACACTCAACCATATATGGCTTAGGATATCATAAAGTAATCAACTTTCCATTTTAAGATACCATAACACTCAACCATATATGGCATGTATTCGTCCTTTAAAGAGATTGTATAAATTTTAATATAATTAATATTTTCTTTAACACTGCAGATATATTTGAAAATGTAAAGACTCTTAAATCAAGCAAATGTTATAGTAACTAGCCTTTAAATATAATTAAATTAAATTAAAAAACAATAAAAATATAAATATTTCATCAATAATAAAAATTACAATTATATAATTTATATTTATTTAGTATTGATCTTTCTTATTATTAATAAGAAAAATATTATCAAACATAAAATAATAATTATAATGTTTCAATTAATAAACACATTTAAATAAATAATAATAAAACAACAATGTTTTTAAATATTTAAAGCATTTAGTAGTTTTGCTTTCAACTTGAAATTTATTATTAAAAGTAAATATAAGTTATTTGAATGGTGTATAATTTACATTTGGCTTTTTATATTTTGTGAATATGGTCTTATGAAAATCTTATTATTATGTGATGTGTCACGTAATAAATTTTTTTTTTTTTTTTCTATGTAAAACTAATTCTATTATGTATAAAAGTTACTGGTACAAAACTACCACAGTGTCAGCTGTGAGAGCCTGACCACTGGGCTTGATGAACAAGCTAGTCAAAGAGAGTCTGGACCGCCCTAGATGGGAAACCAGCCCTTTTAACAAAAATGTCTTGGCCGCCCTTGAAAGGGAAACCGGCCTTAAGTTCATACATAACAAGATAACATAGAGATATGTACTGAAATTAACAATCAGCCATTCCAGCTGAGCCTTGAGACCAGGAAGCAAAAAATTCCAACAGTGATTGAACAGAAAAACCTGGTGAGTTTGAGCGCTGAGAGTGTCACTGTTCATGTGTCGGAGACAAAGGTTCTTCCACAATCCTGCATCCATAATCATTGTTGTTGTCGTCCATTCCTGCTTTGAGAGCGTCTTCCATGTCGGTGTGTTCAACCTCCTTGCTCAGCGCGTTCAGGGGAGGGAGATTGGAAGCTGCAGGTAGAACCTCTCCGCTGGGGAAGCTTGAGCCCTGAGGGGGCAGGGGAGTGGTTGTGCGGGTCAGAGCAAGGTTGGGTATCTCTTCACGGAGAGTAACAGTGATAAATGCAGTAATAATGGGTCTATTCGAGGAGAATTTGAATCGAAATTCAACACGCTAGGAGGATTGCCTAATGGAGGGACTAGCATTCTCATGAGAGACAGGAGGGAGAGCACTGCAGGAAGGAACAGAAGCCGTGGGAGGGGTAGACGGAGTAGCACAAGAATTTTCCGGGAGGCGCCCTCGTCCTCTTCCTCTGCAGCTTTGCGTAGCTTGTGGTTGAACATGCTCCTCATCAGCAGAGGAAGATCCCGAGGCGGAGCTGAGAGAAGGGCAATGATAAGTGGCAAGGCCCCGACTGATTCCTCTCCGGCACCGCATTCTCTGGCGGAGTCGAGGCATGGAGACAAGGGCGGGGAGATGGAGACTAGAGCATAATGGAAGGACTGAGAACTCAGGAGCCCTGAGAGGGGAGTTGACACCGCTGAAGATTTCCGACTAAGCACGAAAAGGAGAGTCAAGACCACCAAGATGATCTGCCGAAACTCTGTGAAGAGGATTATCACTACAGAGGGGAGTGTGAGAGAAGTGATACCCGGGGAGTGGCTCAAAACATGCAAGTAGGGTGCAACGACGTCCAGTATGCGTTCTCGCACTGGAATCTGCAAAACCAGGAGGGCATTCACTACGGAGGGGAGACGGAGATCCGCCACAGCATGCACAACCATTCGCACCATCCAGAATGAGTGCCATGACCAAGAGAACCGCCATATGAAATGGAATAGTGAGCCGATCAAGAGAATTAACGCTTGCTCGAGCTGGCGAGTTAATGTGTTCATAAATGCTGGTACAGGGAGCCATATGGGCTTCCCATGCGAGCTCCTTTGGGAGCTGCACAGGGACCCATGTCCCATCAAACAACTCAGGCATCCGCATCCGAAAACGTAATAAATTGTTTTAAATCACCTTCCCAAAACAAATTGTAATAAAAATAAATATAAAATTTCAATAATTTTATAGCATCCTCAAAAAAAATTCCTAAAACAAACATAATATAAAATTTCAATGTTCCTAAATTATTTTGTAATAAGAAATACACCTTCAACAAAAATTGTATAGTATAAATATAATTTAAGATTTCATGCTACTAAATTAATTTGATACATGAAAATAAAAATTCGACTATGCTCGTCAATAAACTGGCCACATAAGCATTTCTCAAGTTTAAATTATAAAAAATTATTAAAATTATATGCGCGTTAATAAACTTGCCACATAAGCATTTCTCAAGTCTAAATTATTAAAAAATATTAAAATTATATGCTGGTTAATAAACTTACCACATAAGCATTTCTCACGTCTAAATTATAAAAAAATATTAAAATTATATGCTCGATAGTAGCCACATAAGCATTTCTAAAGTCAAGTATGCATTATGCATAATATAATGTAAAAATAAAAATATATTACATTTGTGAATTTAAACTACTAAATTAATTTGAAATACTCAAAATTTTATTTTGAGTAAATTATATTGAAAACAAATCTAAATTATAGAAAATTATTAAAATTATATGATCTAAACCGGCCACATAAGGGTTTTTTTTTTTTTTTTTTCTTTCCAAAAACCACACCAATACAACAAAAAAAACTCTCCGACAAACGATCATGTTTATACAATTTCAAAAAATGAAAATTTTGAGATGACTTTAAACTCGTGATGATGAATGTTCAACTTGTTTGATGTGATATGTGTGCAACGTGATGATCAATGCTCACCGATGTACTTGCTAGTTAATTAATAGAGGTAATGGGCAATAAGATGTTCAACTTAATAGCCAATCAAGTTAAATTTAAATAAATTAAATTATTTAAAAATATATATATTTTAATGTGCAATGTAAAATGGATAAAAATGAAGTAGAGTTTGGTAAGATGATTTGGTAATGCTTAGAATTTTAAGTTTGAAATAAAATAATAGTAGTTTTAAAATATGTTATAATTTGTCAAGTCTTGCTAGAACAATCGGTTGAAGATGGGCCTCGTCAACAAGGCAACTCAAGATCAAACTTCGCGAGGGGGTGGTTGTGCCCTATGCTAGGAGAAGAGACATGCTATAAACTCTAGTCAAGGGGTGGTTGTGCCCTATACTAGGGGGAAGAGACATGCTATAAACTCCAGTAAGTAAAAAGGCTGGTGCAGGTGCGATCTCCGAGTGACTTTGATGGATTAGATGCCCTTGGATCGCAACTACTCAAGCCACAAGTCACAAACAACTTGGCAGATGATTAAAAAAAAAAATTATGAAATTTTTAATTAAATTGAAATATAAAAAAAAAATTAAAAAATAAAATAAAATAAAATCATAATTATTAAAAACATTATGAATAAGTTAAATCCTTACCATTTACTTATTAATAATTAAATTAAAATTTTAAAAATAATATTCTAAACTATATATAATACATAATTACTTATAATTAAATTAAAATTATTAAACTTTTGTTTATAATTAAAAAATAGTTATATTTTTTTTTTTTTTTACAGTAACGGTTATGGATTGGTTATATTCAACTTGGCCTGAATGCCAGAAATCTAGTTACATTGAGGGTGTCTATATCCTGTTGCCCCTCACTGTTGAGATTTAGAATGTAGCTAAAATTTGAGGACTTCCTCCTTGCAGAGATAACTATAAATTCAATTTCAGATATTTTCCCCAACTTGAAAATGCAAACAAATTGATTTAGAAGAAAGCAGTAGAACATGACAACAATCAGCGTATGGGATAGGTTCCCATGTTTCTTCTTCGTCTTTCAACTTGACCCCAGCAGGGAGGAGGGCAGCTTTGTTGGCCTCACTATCCACCTCTTTATTATGATTTCTAAGCACATGATAGTAGTTCAGTTTTTGAAAAAAGTTTTCCAAGCCCTTGATTCTGGCAATCAGTGTTGCGAATTTGAGGTCCGATGCTGGAGAGTTTGAGGTCATGGCATTTATGATGATTTGTGAGTCTCCAATAATGTTAGCTTCCCTTATATTTAAGTCTTGGAGAAGCTTAAGACCTTGAAAGAGAGCCAAGGCTTCCGCTTGGATACTGGATGAATGGCCAAGTCCCCAAGCATAGGAATGAATTTTTTCCCCAACTGGACTTACAACAACGCCTCCTGCACCAGCTTTGCCCGGATTGCCCTTTGCTGCCACATCAAAGAAGAGAGAGTGTCTTGAATGAGATGAAAGCCAATCTTGAAAGTCAGTTTCAGATTTTCTTATTTGCCAGTGTTTGAGAGGAGGAGCGTTTCTCTCTGCTGTTTGGAATTGCAAATCAAGGGATGCTCCCCAGGAAATGCCCTGTTGGCTGAGATTAGAATCGTCTTTTAAATCAGTCAAGCACTCTTTCAGTTGACATTTAATCTTGGTTTCTAATACCTTTTGATTCTGTTCGGCATTTCTGAATATTCTTCTATTTATTTCAAGCCAGATCTGCCAGCAGATTACCTTTGGGAGGACAGCCCATGCAGTTTTGATAATCCGGTTTTTTGGAGGAGGACCAGGGTACTTGTACGCCCAGCAAGAGAAAAGATCAGCAGAGGAACAAGGAAGCGAAATGTTGGGATCCAGATAGTGGATGAGGGAGAACCAAATCTGCTTAGAGACGCTGCAGTCAAGCATTAAGTGGACAGCGCTCTCTGCATTTTCTTTACACAGAGAACATCTGGAAGGGCCATGGAATCCTTTCCTTTGCAGTATGTCAAACGTGAGAATTTTACCATGGCAAAGAAGCCAAGCAAAGAAATCGATTTTGGGCCATGAAGGGATACGCCAGACACCATGCCAAGGTGTTGGGTCAGGGGGAACGTGTGGTCTCTCGCTCAGCTTAGCATATCACATGGAGACCACATAGCCACTGGCATTCTGCCCCCAACCTCTCGAGTCTCTTTTCCTTTTGTGCAAGGGCACCAATCCATGAAGGAGGTTGAGCAACGTGGTCCATTCGACAAGCAAAGGAGACGGCACAGCAAGACATTTCCATCCTTCCCAAATAGAATCACTCCACAGCGAGATATCCCACAACGTTCGAAGCCCCTCTCCCTCCATCCAGCAGCGCAGCGCTCTAATGGGGGCCCTGTGCTCAATAGGATCCATGTTCATGATTCTGTCAGTCCAGATGTTAATCTTTTTGTCGTTCCCTGGAATCCAGAAGGAGTGCGCATTGACTAGAGGAGCAGCTTTTGCAAACAATTTAAGGAAGGACGAATTTGGCTGATGAGTTACTTTGTCCAAACAGCTGGATTGAGGACCTATGAAATAATCAATGACCTGGCTTGGGCGCAATGATATTCCAAATAATCTTTGCTTCCATAGCTATATTCTACTGACAAAGATTTTTAAAATTCAGACCACCCTCCCATAATGGCTTTGAGATGGTTTCCCAACTGATAAGGGGGAGCTTGTTTTCATTCTGTTTGCCTCCCTTCCAAAAAAACTTTCGAATGTACTCCTCCATTTTTTTTAAAATGCTTGCCGGAGCGAGAAGCACAGCAAATTGATAAAGAGAGAGACTAGACAGCACAGATTTGATTAGGACCGATTTACCAGCAGGGTTGAGCCAGGAGTATCCCCAGGCTTGGATCCTGGTCTTGAATTTTTCGAGTTGCGGAAGCCAGTGTTTGCTTACAGGTATTTTATGATAAACAGGAAGACCCAAGTATTTGAAAGAGGTCCAAGAGGATGAGGTTGCAAAGCCCAAACATCTAGAGATAGCAGAGAGCAATCTGGGCGAGGTGTTCCAACTGTAGATATGGCATTTGTTTTTGTTTAAGACACTGCCTGAGGCCTCACAGAATTCATCCAGAACTACTTTGAACTTGGAGGCTGAGGAGAGAGTGGCAGCTCCCAATAACAAAGTGTCATCCGCAAATAAGGCGTGATTTATGTTTTTGACCCCTCTAGCCACACACAAACCATTGATATCTTGGCTTTGCATCTTTTTATCTAACAGGAAGCTGAGGACAGAGGCTTGGATTACAAAGAGCAGAGGTGAGAGTGGGCACCCCTGCCTAAGCCCTCTCGAAGCTTTAAAAAAATCGGTGGCTCTGCCATTTACTAGAGGAGCAATCCATGGCTCCAATATGCAAGCCCGAATCCATTTAATGAAATTTGCTCCAAAACCAAACTTGCTCATGACTTTTAACAGAAAGATATGATTTACTCGATCAAAAGCATTAGCTAAGTCGAGTTTAAGAACCATACCTTGTTCTTTCCGATGTAGACTTGAGTGGATTTCCTCTTGAACAAGGGTGAAGTTGTCCACGATCTGCCTTCCTTGGATGAAGCCTCCTTGATTCTCCGGAATTATTTTAGGAAGAATGAGCTTCAGCCTGTTTGCAATTACTTTAGTGATTGGCTTGTACCCTGTATTGCATAAGGAAATCGGGCGGAATCTGTTGAAGTTGTTGGCACCCTTCTCCTTGGGGATGAGGCTAAAAAATCTGAGTTTGTGCTTCCTCCGATTTTCTGCGTGTTTTGAGATTTTTGGACCATTTTGAGAAGATCCTTTTCAACTATCAGCCAACAAACTTGAAGGAACCTGGCAGAGAAGCCATCCGGGCAGGGGCTTTGTCCGGATCCATGGAGAAGAGGGCATTTTTAACTTCTTCTTTAGTGACTTTGGCCTCAAGGATCTCATTCATGCGAGGGGAGATTGAAGATGGAACAATGTCTAACAGATTTGAGTATTGGTCCGGATCCGTGTCCTCATTATACAATTTTTGAAAATGGGAAAAGGTTGCTTTCTTGATGTCCTCAAATTCCTTGTGGGTGACATTGTCCTCCTTGATCTCAGAAATAGTGTTGAAACATTTTCTGGCCTGTACTTGTTTATGGAAGAAAGAAGAGTTCATGTCCCCTGCTTTAAGCCAGAGATTTCGAGATTTTAGTCTCCAGTATTCTTCTTCTGCTAAGCAGGCCTTGTGAAAACTATGTTGAAGCCGAGCCTCTTGGTCTATAAGCTCTTCTGTGACGATAACGTTCTCCATTCGAGATTGATGAAAAGCAAGAGAAGCTTTGATGGATTTCCTTTCTGAGGCAGGGTTGGGAAGGGTTTTGGCCCATTGTTTCAGAGCCCCTTTTACCCTTCTAAACTTTTCCTCCCAGACAAAGAAAGGAGATCCTTTGACTGGCTGACTCCAACAATCCTTGACTAATTGCATGAAATCTGGCTCCTTGACCCAGAGGGGACTGAATCTGAAAGGGATAGGCCCCAGATCAAGATGGGCCAGGAGATCGAGCTTGATGGGCTTGTGATCCGAGACGTTGTTAGTGAGAATATTCATTATAGGTTCTAACCCTAACAACAGAAAGGAGCTTTGGATGAAAAACCTATCTAATCTGGAAGCTATATGACCTGGGCCAGCTCTTTTGTTAGACCAAGAGTACTTATCGGAGGAAGGTTTGACATCCAGCAAATCCCAGTCCTGCATAACGTCCTCCACCCATTCCCTTGCCGGATCTTGGACTGCGCTACCTCCTCTTTTTTCAGACGGGTGAAGAGTGAGGTTGAGATCTCCAGCAACGATTATATTTTCTAGATTTGCCAAGTCTGCTTGATGTCTTATAGAATACCAGCAGTCCTTTTTTTCCCCAACATTGATAGGAGAGTATACATTAAATAGACAAAAAGTTTCTTTGGAGTCCAGATTCTGCATTTTAAGCATCAACCAATGTGTGTTGCTATCTTCATAAATGACTGCAAATTTGTTGGCGTTCCAAAGTGTGCCAATCCCTCCCGAGGCTCCCCGGGCAGAGATTGCTTTTGCTTCGCTTCTAATCCAAAGTTTCTTGCTTGCATGCAGGAAGGCTACATCTTCCAGCTTGGTCTCCTGGACGAGAAGTATGTCTGGAGATTCTGTTCTTATTAAGCTTCTAATGGCTTCTTCCTTAACTTTGCTCCCCATACCTCTACAGTTCCAGGAGATGACCTTCATTATTTAAGTTTTTGGTGGGCTCCCTTGGAGCCTTGAGGTTGATTTTTCGTCATCCTAGACTTTGAGGCTAGCAGCGTTTCCAGAGTAGGCTGACTGCCCTATAGCTTGTCTTTGAAGGTCTCCTGCTCTCTTTTTTCCCTATCAGTTTTGCGACCTCTAGTGGATCTCCTTACTGGAGTTTGGACTCTCCTATTTCTCCTTCCTCCTCTGACTCTTCCGTTTCCTGTACTTCTTCTTCGTCTTCTAGAGCCATGCCTTTGGGGCTTCAACCCTTGTTTCTTTGAGGGAAATTGAAGGAGTGCCTTTACTAGGAGAGACTTGTTTTTGGGTCTCAATCTCCTGAGTTGCTTCTGTTTGCTGGCTTAGAAGCACGAACTTTTTTTCTGATACCTTATTGGGAGGGGGGCGCTGGGCGCTGGCCTGAAGAGGGCCTTTCCCATTGAGTCCTCCCGATTTTTGTCCTTTGTGGTTGATCTTTGTACGCTTAACTTGATTCTGTTGTGTAACCAGCTCCAAAAATAGAAGAAAAGAGATATAAACGTCTTAGAAATGAGCCACTTCGAGGGGGCAACCTCCAATACATTACATAAATGAACAATTCTTGGATGATACAATTCACAAAACCTCCTTTCTATATATAGGAGTCCATGGGGCCATAACGTAACCCTAGTGGGCCACAATGTAATCCTAGCTGACCTAACAATAATAATTTAAGGGCATAATAATAACAAAATGGGGGTTACAAGGGTACAATAATAACAATAAGGGGTTTACACTAACAATAATAAGGGACTATACTAGTGATATAGGGACCTAACATGCCCCTCTCCTTCAAAAAAAGTGTTTTCCTCAATGCTTGAGTAGCTCCGGGTGCTTCTGTATAAAATTCTCATCCTCCCATGTAGAATCTTCAGTGGGTAAGTTCTTCCACTCGATGAGATACTCTGAAATTGATCGATTCCGTAGCTGTCGAGTTCTTGTTTCCATGACCGCTTCAGGTTCCAATATGATTTTTCCTTCCTCATCAAGTTCTCGCAATATTATTTGAACTGGAAGATTTTCACCTATAACCTTCTTTAAGCATGAAACATGGAAAACTGGATGTACTCGCGAAGAAGCAGGAAGCTCCAATTTGTATGCCATAGTACCAATCTTTTGCAACACCTCGTAAGGACCATAGTACTTTGGCGATAATTTATTATCCTTCTTTGCTTGCTTGAGGGACATTTGTTTGTATGGTTGTAGCCGTAAAAATACCCAATCTCCTACATCAAAACTTCTCTCGCTACGATGTTGATCTGCCTGTTGTTTCATTCGATTTTGTGCCAAATTCACGTTATCCTTTAAGAGTTGGAGAACTTCTTGCTGATGCTCGATGTGATCTTCCACTGCTTGAACCTTCGAATTTTCCCTTAAAGATGATGTGATGGATGGTGGATGATATGCATAAAGTGCCATAAATGGGGTCATTTTTGCTGCAGTATGGAAGGAAGTGTTATACCACCATTCAGCAAGAGGTAACCACTTGACCCATTGTGTATGTTTATCAGATACAAAACAACGAAGATATCCTTCCAAACATTTATTTACGATCTCAGTTTGACCATCAGATTGAGGATGATAAGATGAGCTATGAGCTAATTGAGTACCCAAACAAGAAAATAACTCGTCCAAAAATTTCCAGTAAAAATGGGATCTCTGTCGCTCACAATAACCCTTGGGCTTCCATGTAGCTTTTGAATTCTATCCATAAATGTAGTAGCAACTGTACTTGCTTTAAATGGATGAGATAATGCACAAAAGTGTGCATACTTGGTAAGTCTATCAACTACCACCATGATGACACTCTTTCCTTCGGACTTAAGTAAACCTGTGATAAAATCCATTGAAATCTCCTCCCAACGTTGACTTGGAATGGATAAAGGTTGCAGAAGTCCTGGGGTCTTAATTGTTTCCACTTTATGCTGCTGGCAAACCAAACATTCTGCCACAAACTTTTGAATAGCAGATTTAAAGCCATCCCAAAAAAATTCTTTCTTCACCCTGTGGTAAGTTTGTAAAAATCCTGAGTGTCCTCCTAAAGGAGAAGTGTGCAATTCCAGAAGAATCTTTTGTTTTAGTTGGAAATTCTT
Organism: Pinus albicaulis; assembly: GCA_034641835.2. Lineage (NCBI taxonomy): Eukaryota > Viridiplantae > Streptophyta > Pinopsida > Pinales > Pinaceae > Pinus > Pinus albicaulis. Next base: position 742,693,086 of record CM076582.1, on the reverse strand, counting down.
ACAAAGATATAAGCGATCTTTGTACCATAAGGAATCATTTTTCCAACTAAATGTATCAGATGTACTAGGATCTTGCTGCAACTTTTGAATGAGTGTCCATACATCTTTGTCCTTCTTCCATTCATCTCTTACTTCGGTTATCCAATCTGGTTGGATAATAGAAATCGCACAAAGCAATGCTTCCACCTCTTCATTCTTTCTTGAGAGTGCATCTGCAACAACATTAAGCTTTCCTTTTTTGTAGATTATTTCAAAGTCATAACCCAACATCTTTGTGACCCATTTTTGCTGCTCTTCTCACGATAGTCTTTGTTCCAAAAAGTGTTTAAGACTATCATGATCGGTTTTTACCTTGAAGTGTCTTCCCATTAGGTAAGTTCGCCATTTCTTTAGTGCATGCAGTATTGCTAACATTTCCTTCTCATAAATAGGTTTCTGTAAATACTTTCCTTTTATTGGACGACTTTCAAAAGCAATGAGTCTTCCTTCCTGCATTAAAACTGCACCAATTCCATTTCCTGAGGCATCACATTCCACAATAAAGGTTTTTGTGAAGTCTGGCGTAGCTAAGACCGGTGCTAGGCACATTGCCTCTTTAAGATGTTCAAAGGCCTTAGTTGCTTCAGGAGTCCATGAAAATGCATCTTTCTTCAATAATATTGTTAGAGGTGCTACTATTCTCCCATAATTATTAACAAACTTGCGATAATACCCTGTTAACCCGAGAAATCCTCGCAACTTCTTTATGGTTGTGGGGACTTTCCATTCCTTAATGGCTTTATTTTTGTTAGGGTCTACTTTAACACCCTCGTGAGATACAATATGACCCAGATATTCCACCTCTTGTACTCCAAAGAAACATTTGGATGTTTTTGCATATAATTGTTTCTCCTACAATAGTTTGAGCACCCTGTCAACATGTTCAACATGATCCTTCCAAGACCTACTGTAGATTAGTATATCATCAAAAAATACTAGCACAAATTTTCTAAGGAAGGGTTTGAAAATGGAATTCATCAACCCTTGAAATGTAGAAGGTGCATTGGTAAGGCCAAAAGGCATGACCAAAAATTCATAATGACCCTCATGAGTTTGAAATATTGTTTTTGGAATATCTTCAGTCTTCATTCTAATTTGATGATATCTCGAACGAAGATCCAACTTGGTAAAATAAATTGCTCCATGTAATTCATCCAATAATTCATCAATCACAGGAATGGGAAATTTATCTTTAATGGTGAGCTTATTGAGCTCCCTATAATCCGGACACATTCGCCATGATCCATCCTTCTTGTGTACCAATACTACAGGAGCAGAGAAAGAACTTTGACTAAGTTGAATTATACCCGCCTCTAACATTTCTGCAATCATACGTTCAATTTCGCTCTTTTGGAAGTAAGGATATCTATAAGGCCTGATGTTTGGAGGAACACTTCCCGGAATCAAATGAATAGCATGATCATGATCTTGAATAGGTGGGAGTCCTTTGGGAGTTTCAAACACCTTGGAATGATTGTCCAAGACTTGTTGGAGATCTGCAGAAATAGATGATTTTGATGTTGGAACTTCTAGTGAGCATAATTGTGCAATTACGCCTCGCTGTTCTTTCTTTAAAAGCTTTGTCATGACATTAGAGCTTATTATCCTTCCTGGCTTTCCCGCAATACCCCGTAATTCAACTTCCTTTCCTTCTGAAAAAAATTTCAAGAAAAGTTCTTGAAAATTAAAAGCTACCGTCCCCAAAGATTGTAACCATTGTACTCCTAGTACAACATCAGCACCTCCCATAGGAATGGAAAGAATTGGACTAGTCAATACATATTCCCCCATGGTTAGCTTGATATTATGGCATTTTCCAAAGCAATTTATAGTTCCTCCATTTGCAACCATCACTTGACATTCTGGTGCTGGGTATAGGAAACAATTTAATTCCTTGACTACCTTATAATGAATAAAATTATGGGTGCTACCTAAATCAATCAACACTATTACCGTTTTCTTCTTAATATGTCCTTCTATCTTGAGAGTTTGAGGAGTGGTAATTCCTGCCAATGCATTACACGATATGGTCGGATTCATTTCTCCCTCTTCTAGGGCTGGTTCCTGGTGTATATCCTCTTCTTGTTCATTTTCTTTTTCTTCTTCACAATCTATGTAAAATAATTTATTCTCAGCACACTTATGACCTTTAGTGTATTTGCTATCACAATTGTAGCAAAGCCCTTTTGCTCTTTTTTCTTCCAATTGTTGTGGTGTCAACCTTGTGGGTTGTGGAAATCTAGGCGTAGCAACACTTCCTTTTTTATAGAATTGAGTGGTAGGTTTCCTTGTCGCCATAATTTTACATTCAACTTTTCTTGCCAACCTGAATGTCTTCTCCAATGAATCAGGTTCCAAAACGCGAACTTCATGTTGGATGTTATCATTTAAAGTGCCTATGAAGAGATCAATCTTGTGTTCCTCTGGAATATCAATTACCCTTATATTCAATTTTTGGAAGTCCTCAATGTGCTGCCCCACTAAACCCTTTTGTTTGAGATTTATCAATTGGCTAAAGAAGGTGTTGCTCTTTGTATCCTCATAATGTGCTATCATTTCCTCCGTAAAAACTGACCAAGTGACAATTTTTTTACGGGAGCAAAGCCATTGATACCATACAAATGTATTTTGTTCTAAATGTAAAGTTGCAATGCGTACCTTTTGTGTGTTTTGCACGTTATGGAGATCAAAATATTGCTCCATCTGTAGTATCCATGTTACCGGATCCTTTCCATGAAACTTCTTCATATCCATTTTTGGAATATGGTGGTTCTTCCCGCCAACATTCGAGCTTATGAAATCATGATTAACATTTATTTTGTTCTCATCATGAGGTTCTTCTCCTATATTTCCGCCATTAGGAATCATCTCTGGTTTTAAGCTTGTCATCAAGCCTTCCATGTATGCTTTTAGATCACTCTTCATGTTTTCCATGTTGTCTTTCATGTCATCCATCTTAGCTTCCACGCCATCCATCTTAGCTTCCACGCCATCCATTTTAGCTTCCATGCATTTCTTCAAACCGTCCATCTTCACTTCCATGCCTTTCTTCAAAACTTCCATTTCATTTTTTGTTGCTCTTTGCGAGAGTGAAAACTGTTGCACTTGCTCTTGTAATTTTGATAGATCATGTTGCAATTCTTCATCTTCATGAGTCATAGTAGAGCCTTCTGAAGGCTTAATGGGTGTTGAATTCTTTTTAAGGGCCATTTTAGAATCCAATATTGATATCTATTATACAAGATGCCCTTGGAATCAATTCAACTTGATTCTTCAAACAAGACTTACGCAATTCGAAAAAAAATACACACCTTTTACTTGCTTTGAGGAGCTCGATATTGAAATTGAATTATCTCTGTAATTGAAAATCTTCGATATCTGAAATTCAGCCTTGTAGTAGCCCTCTGAAGCTTCTTTCAAATGCCACAGGTCTGCCCTTATTTGGATTCTCCAAGACAAAGTTGTGTCCAATCTCCCACAATGACCTAATTCTGGACTGGTTCAGTAGAGCGAACTTATACGACTTACCACGTGTCACTGTTTTGTCCTTTGCCTCTGAAATTGATAGCCACGAAACTACAGTCCGTGTACTTGCTACCACTTTTTACGGCACTCCAATCTGATCCCCAGAGAGAGAGTTATTGAACTTTTCCCACGATCACCTCTTTGAGATGAAATTCAGGAGCCTGAAAAAGCACTACCTTCCACAGATCATATTTCAAAAAATATTGCGAACCAAGCTTTGAAATTTTTTGACGAATTTCCTCAAGATTTTAGCTTCGCACCATATGAATTTCAGATTCTGAACCTTCGTAGAAAAAAAATTATAGCGAAAATGCCACGATGACCTGTTTAGGAGCCTGAAAAAAGACCTAACTTCCACAGATAATATCTCCAAAAATATTGCGAACCAAACTCTGAAATTTTTAGGCAATCTTCCTCAGGATTTCGGCTGCATACCCTAAAAATTTCAGCGTCTGAAACTTCGTAGAAAAAAAATTATAGCGAAAATGCCACGATGACCTGTTTGGAGCAGCGAAACCCTAGAATCCAAAGCTCTGATACCAAATGTTGTGTAACCAGCTCCAAAAATAGAAGAAAAGAGATATAAACGCCTTAGAAATGAGTCACTTCGAGGGGGCAACCTCCAATACATTACATAAATGAACAATTCTTGGATGATACAATTCACAAAACCTCCTTTCTATATATAGGAGTCCATGGGGCCATAATGTAATCCTAGCCAACCTAACAATAATAATTTAAGGGCACAATAATAACAAAATGGGGGTTACAAGAGTACAATAATAACAATAAGGGGTTTACATTAACAATAATAAGAGACTATACTAGTGATATAGGGACTTAACAGATTCCATCCCTCTTCATTTCCTTTCTCTTGCTCTACATTAGTTGGACAGTTTCTGGCAAAGTGCCCATGAACATGACATTTCCTGCATTTGAATGGCTACTGCTCGTAGTCCAAGATCTACACATGAGACCAACTATCGACATTGATTTTGATTGCCTCTGGAAGACCCACCTCGAGATCTACTTCAACACAGATCCTAGCATAGTCATATTGGTCCTTGTTATTTGCCCGATCTGTGAATTTACCGAGGGTGTTGCCAATGTGCTTCAAGGAATCCCAGTTCCAGCAGTGAACTGGGAGATTTGGGAGCCGAACCCACACCGAGACAGCCTTGGGGACATCAACAGCCGGATCAAAATCCAAAGTCCATTTGTTCAAATAAAGGCCCTGAGAGCCCATGAAATACGGCCCGTTTTGGAAGATCAAATCTTTGTCTTCTTTGGAGGAGAATTCGAAGAGGAAGTACCCTCGCCCAAGAAAGTAAGAAGCAACACTTTGCTTGATCAGAGGAGCCCAATTCCTGTTAATCCATTGCTCAGTGGTTTTCGGGGAAGGCCATAGCCCCGTGAATTGGCCAATTAAACCCCGCTCAGCTAGAGACAAAGCAACTTGCATGGGGGTTTCTAGAGGCAAAGAGATCTCAGGGATATCATCAAGCTTCTTAACGAATTTTGAAGCTTCGCTCTTTTTCTTTCGGGGCATTCCAGCGAGAAGCTGATTAAAAGCGACGACAGAAGGCGGCAAAGGGGGCTCCTTGGGGGAGCCCTGCGTCTCCATGGGACCGAGACTTACAGAGTCCGCCGCAGGGCAGCCACGCTGCACAGAAGTCAACACTCGCAGCGAGGCTCAGAACCGCACAGAGAAGGGGATTGGGCCTTGGCAGGCCGCCGCAGGGCAGCCACGCAGCACATGTTTCAGACTTAGCAACGCTGCTCAGATCACATAAGAACCCAAGAAAAAGCATAAATGTAATTGCCACATTCGTCCCCTACCCAAAACTCCTATCTTACCTTAAACATGTGCAGAAAAATTTAAAAAAAATAGTTATTTATAATTACATTACAATGATAAAAAACCAATTTATAGTTTAAAAACAAAATATTAGAAATTCCACATTTTAACATAATTATATAAAATAAAAATTAAGTAATAATATAAAATAAAAATATTATGTGAATTATAGTATATTTTATATAATATATAAAATATTATGCCCATCATTATATATATGATAAAAGAAGTGATGGTTACAATATTCTATTTATATTTTTTATAATCATCATCATCATTTTTTTTAGAATTTTTATTCTATTAAAATTATTTTTATTTTATTTTTATTTTTCATCAAACATTTTTAATTTATTTATATTTTTCATCAAAGATTTTTATTTTATTTATATTTTTCATCAAACATTTATTGTATTTATATTTTTTATAAATTATTTTAATTTTATTTATTTTTGATAAATTATTTTATTTTTATTAATCATTTTTCTTTTATTTATTTTTGATAAATTATTTTATTTTTATAAATCATTTTTATTTTATTTATTTTTGATAAATTATTTTATTTTTATAAATCATTTTTATTTTATTTATTTCTGAAAAAATATTTTATTTTTTAATTTTTTAAATAGTGAATTTTTTTTTAAAATATAAATAGCTAATTTTTTTAAAATAAAAATATAAATAATAATGAAGTAAAGTTTGGTAAGATGACTTTGTAAGATTACTTTGATATAAAATATTTTAAATGTTTAGAATACTTTGATATTAAATATTTAGATGTTTGGAATTTTAAGTTTGAAATAAAAGAAATAAAATATTAGATATCATTTTTGGGATTCAATTAATTTAGTCATTCATCTATGACCATTTCCATGAAAGGTAGTCGTAATTGACTAATTTCTCATGATTTTTGAATAATCCACTTAACACTCATTCCATTGGGTGATGCTCACAGGGTGAAGAAGTGGAATTGAAACTAGTGAAATGAATCACATAGCGTCGAGGCTTGCACCCGAAACTAGTGAAATGAATCACATAGCGTCAATCATCACTTTCGAGGCTTGCACCCGATAACCAGGACTTCCCGAGAGGTCACCCATCCTAGAACTCCTCTAGCTCAATCGCGCTTAACTGTGGAGTTTTCCCCATAATCAAGCCCACGCTATGTGATTCATTTCACTAGTTTCAATCCCACTTCTTCACCTCTGTGAGCATCACTCCCAGTTGAATCCCAAAAATGATATCTAATATAATGCACTGCGGAAACCCCTCATACTTAAATTAAAATATTTTAAATGTTTAGAATTTTAAGTTTGAAATAAAAGAATAGTAGTTTTAAAATAGGTTATATTTTTAATTTTGTTGTAATTTTTTTTTTTTGGAGGGCATCATTTTCAATGAATCTTGATTTGATAGGTTTATTTTAATTTTGTTGTAAAAAAATTTTTTGGTTGAAGCATCATTTTCAATGAACTTTGATTTGATAGGTTTTGTTAACAATATTGCAGATCAAGTGTAGAGTATTAATTTATTTTTTGATTTTTTTCGGCAAAAATAAAATTGCAGTCTTGACCCTTTATTATTTAAAAGATGTTGATTCCAACATTTATACTAATTTTTTGGATAAATTTGACAAAAAAAAATGCTATGAACCAAAAATAACTTGGAAAATTTAAACTACAACTTACAAATTATGGTTACAAAAGTTATAATATTAATCATAAAATTAGAAGTGTCATTACTAACGCCATGACTTCCAAAAAAAAACAAATAAATTTTAAAAGTTTCATCAAATAAAAAATCCTGCAATATCACAAAGATAACAGTTTAGAATATCACTGAAGAAAAGATGTTGTGAGGGACGGCAGAATTCCTTCCATTATGGGTTCCTCCACCCAAAAAACACCAACTTAGCCAAGAAGAGCAACTTTAAACAAAACTCATCAACATTCACATCATGTTCTCTATAGATATTATGGAAGAGGATCTAGAAACCATGATTTCTATAGACATGGTGAAAGTGGATCTCCTAAAAATGAGTAGTACCCTCCTTGTTGTAAAAGAAGGTTTTGAAGTCTAGAAACACCTCTTACGCATTCTGTCACCAACTTAGTCCCCAAACACTCAAAAATTTTACCCCGTATTTTTCTTTTGCCAACTTTAACGAGTTTGAGGGCATGCAATTATTCCCAGTTATTGCTACCAAGACCTAAGTGCTCTTTGCAAGAGTAGCTCAGAGTAGGAGAAATAAACAGATGCCCCTAAATCTCCAAATACTTAGAAATTCTACCACATTTTTTTCATTTGCCAACTTCAACGAGAGTTTGAGGGCATGCAATTATTCCCAGTTATTGCTACCAAGACCTAAGTGCTCCTTGCAAGAGTAGCTCAGAGGATGAGAAAGAAACAGATGCCCCCCACACCACTGAACAAACTTGGCTTTCCTTAACTTGGCCCATCGAAAAACAACAGGATAAGATTAATCTAACTAGAGGATTCCAATTTGTCTCGGAGGCTTCATAATATTAATGTGCTCAAGTCCATTTATAATTCCAACTTTATAAAGTATAGAAGGTTAAAGGTAGTAAGTCAAGTTTACAAAGAGCATATGAATCATTGTGATCCACAATGCCCAATGCCCAGCAAACAGTGATTGGGTGTGCTCTGTGATCCTCGCCCATAAGGGCTCCATCCACTTCTAAAAACTTTCTATAAGGGTAGTACTGTTCCCAAAATTCGAGGTACCTGTTAAGGAGGTGGCCTCCTCCTTCACTTAGAAAATATACAATTAGATAGGATGTGCTAAAGAGGTTTTTTTCATTATGCAAAAACTCAAGCCTAAGTGGGAGCTTTTTCATTATGCAATATCTCTTTTGCAAGTTGTCCCAAGGAGCTTTGTTGCTAAGAGATAGCTGGAAGAATAACTTGGCCTTCAAAGGAGTTGAGTTTTAATTTTGCACAATGATTTCCACCGTCACCATTTTCGTTAAAGCTCCTGCTAGGAACATGGCTTTGTAACCAGTGCCTGTTGTATATACCCTTCTAGGGTTTTGGGACCACACCGGTTCATCTTTTTGCAAAGTTAATTTTAAAGAAGAAATATACAACATGTTCACCAATGAGTCTCATTGCTCTACCAAATGTCCTTTCAGATCTAACTCTCTTGCCTGCATCCAACCTGGTTCAAAAAACTTCCATTACCTTCAACTGAAGCGCACAAAAATTGCAATGCCTTTGAATCTGAAGATCCAATTAGATCATCATTCAACAATGTGTGCTCTCCATTACTATCGATACATGGGTTCTCCCGTATTTGAACTATTTAGCCATTTCCAATTTTCCAAGCAAGCCACTAATATTTGAGAATTCAAAGAGACAACTTTCCACAACACTGGTTGGAGAATTCAAAAAGACAACTCAATTGACACCCACAGAGAGGGAAATTGTATACACTCAATCATAAAATAGGTTTGAGAAAGAAAATAAGTATGTGATTTCAAATTGATAAAGAAAATGAATAATTATAAATTGCAGATTTCTGAGATCCCTTATTTTCATGCCCTATATAATCATCTTTATTGTGAGTCCCGCTATTGTTGGCAATGGGCCATTATTTTGTCTCTGGGAATAATAGCTGAATCAGAAATTAAAATCTTCATAAAGACTTTCTGAAAGCAACTGCAACCCAATCCATACAAAATAAAGCACAACCAAAATTTATTGAGATCTCAAACTGTCTCTGGACTAGAACAAATGCTAGCCAGATAAAACCAAAACAAAAATAAAACGTCTTCAAATAATTCAAACAATTTAAGATTTTGGGAAAACAAGGGTAGCCTGGCTATGCACCATAAGAATACCAAACCAGGCCAAAAACAAGAACAAAGAGGTGAACCAATTTGGCACAGCACAAAGGCAAATGGGGTCACATCTATTGTGGAGTTTACTGATGACACACCATTCAAAGTTTCAAGAATTGTAGCTGACATAAATCCAAATGTCATAAATTTACATCTTCATGTATTCAATTCAATAACAGAATAGGAAAAATAGAAAAGCAAAGCCATGACAAAACACAGAAAGAGAAACACTTACAGACCTAAAAAGCAAATTTCATTATCAATGCACACAGTGCAAAAAATGCACTAATATATGCACTGCAACATTATACCTTTGGTATTTTCAAATATAACAAACTGAGCTTAACACATGCAATGCAACTGAATGTTTACAATCTACATTAATAATAATAATAATTTTATTAACAAAAATATTATAATAATAATAAAAAAAAAACAAATGCCTAGCTAAAAATGGAGCTCTCAGCACACAATTCCAAAGTGAAAAATTTTGCAGAGGTTCACCAATTGAATCCCCCACCATCCCAGAGCATAATTTACAAATCACAGCTGTTGAGATCTACAAAAAAAAAATTGCAAGAACCAAATAACTATAACTGCAATTAAAGAGACGAGTGCTAATTTCGTAAAGAGAGCTATACCTGAAGCTAAAGCAAGTAGCCTTGGGCCTTCTAACAAATAGTAAGAATCTTGCAATGTTGCTGGATTCCAGTAATAGGCGGGAAGAAGCTTTGCAATTTATTCAGAGTTTGAATTTTTTTAGACATGCTGCGCAGGAAAACTGGCAGAACTAAAATGAATGCAATGGAAGTAGGTAACACATCCAATCCACCCACAATTTGAAATCAGAAAGCAGATTTTTGGCATCACATGGAGGAAATGGATCATCATCTTATTCCTCACAAAATTCCATTTTGAGAAACCACGGTCTTTTCTGTACAACTGATATGAGTTTTGAGGGAGTGGACCATTATAACATGGCAGAATGGCATTGCATGATGATGTGAGATTTGAGGGATAGACCACAATGACATTGCATGATCAACCTGCCCTCGTGCTATGTCGTCATGGTTTGGACATAGTCCAACAAGTGATAATGGAGGATTCATACATGTAATGGGGATCACATGACTCAATGCATGGCAGGATAGTAAATATAAAATATATAATGCACGGCATGGGCAAGGACTGTAAATATACAACAATGGCATGGGAAAAATACAAAAGAGAGGGACGGCAAGATAGTGCATATACAATGTGCATGGCAGGAACACGGATAGTAACTATACAATGCATGGCATGGGGCATAAAAGGGAAAGCAATGACAGGACAGTAATATACAATGCATGGCAGGCGCATCGACAGTAAATATACAAAGCATGGTAGGGATATCCACAGTAAATATCCACACAAGAGCACAGGACACACAACGGAGGGATGGCAGGACAGTAAATATACAAGGCATGGCAGGGACATGGACAGTAGATGTACAACGCATGGCATGGTGCATACAAGGGAGAGGGAAACCCAGACAGATATCAATAGCAGCACATGAGGCAAACAAGGGAAAGGGGAACCCAAACAGACATCGATAGTTCAACCTGCCTAACCTGCCCTTGTGTTATGTCGTCATGGTTTGGACATAGTTCAACAAGTGATAATGGAAGATTCATACATGTAATGGGGGTCACATGACTCAATGCATGGCAGGGTAGTAAATATAAAATATATAATGCACGGCAGAGATAAGGACTGTAAATATACAACAATGGCATGGGAAAAATACAAGGGAGAGGGGCAGCAAGATAGTACATATACAATGTGCATGGCAGGAACACAGATAGTAACTATACAATGCATGGCATGGGGCATACAAGGGAAAGCAATGACAGGACAGTAATATACAATGCATGGCAGGCACATCAACAGTAAATATACAAAGCATGGTAGGGATATCCACACAAGGGAGAGGGATGGCAGGACAGTAAATATACAAGGCATGGCAGGGCCATGGACAGTAGATGTACAACACATGGCATGGGCCATACAAGGGAGAGGGAAACCCAGACAGATATCTATAGCAGCGCATGAGGCAAACAAGGTAGAGGAGAACCCAAACAGACATCGATAGCATCGCATGAGGCATAAAAGGGTGAGGGGAACCCAGACAGACATCGATAGCATCACATGGGGCATACAAGGGAGAGCAATGGCAGGATAGTAATTATACAATGCATGGCAGCGACATCAACACAAAAATACAAAGCATGGTGGGGACATCGACAGTAAATATACAACGCATTACAGTAAATATAAGATAACAAAATTTTCTCATGCAAAAGAAATAGGTATATCTCCTGGGGATATAGATAATTTGAACAAAAAGAACTATAGCTAAACTTCTAAACTGAAACCAGTTCCGAGATAAGGGTTCATAGAAGTGGGAGGCACAAACTAAAATTTGGAAGTATCGCATCAAATTATTCTTTCCATGAATAATACAGGTTCACAAAAATTAATGACTCTAGCATTATAGCAGAATACATACCGTAAAGAATATGCCGCCAGACAACTATGAGACAACTTCAAAGCTTTCCTTTCAATTGTCTGTCTCTCTACAGCAAGGATGGGTCTAAGAAGAGAGAACCCCTAAAAAAGCCCTATAAAATGTTCCATCAAACAATGACTGCCTAACAAACTAAACAAATGGAGGGTTTCAACAAAAAACCCCCAAATTTACTCCGAAACAATGAAGAATTTGATAAATCAAATTCTAAAACCTCTGATAAATCCTAAACTTTCTTAAGACAACACGCACAAAACATGGAGTCGACACCAAATGCATCGAACTCTGAGCCGCAAGGAATGTCTCGCTTGCACCAAAAGAATCGTGAATTTTTTTATGAAACCAATGAAAAGCTAATGTATAAGAAAATTTCTTCTGCAATAATAAATGCAGGAAAAGGGTCAAAGTACAACTGCGGCCTTGTCTTGAGAGACCACTGGAGCAGGATAAGCAATCAATGGCTCATAGTGATCGGCACCAGCACCACACCAGCCTGTATTTTCAAATACAATATATCAGATACCAAAGAAAACTATATCACAATTACCAATGACTTTGTAAGATTTTCATAAAAAATTATTAAAAAAATAACTCATACTACTGTTTTCAGAATCTAAAACAAGTAACAGCTAAATCCTATTATCACTTGCAATACAGAAAAAGTTAAATTCCATTAAATCCAAAGACTACCTGTGCCCTTCATGAACAAGAAAACTGGGTAGTAGCATATTTCACCCCTGGGATGATGTGGAAGGAAAAACACACAGTTGTCATCTTCAATCATTGCATCAGCACCATGGGCTTGAACCTGGTTGAATTCAAAGTTTAATAGTCATCGTCAAATCTCAGGAAATGTGGAAGAATAAACAAGATGAAAACACGTTTAATAGTCATCGTCAAATCTCAGGAAATGTGGAAGAATAAACAAGATGAAAACACATTATATATAGCTTACTTATTACATCATCCCCTAATTATGACCAGTCATGAAATATGGTAAACATTTATGTGTCGTGTGAGAACAACTTCAGAAAGCATAACTAGCCTAAAGAGACATTTATGTATATACTTGATGTGGCGGTTGGTGAATAGTATATATCAACGGAGTTGTCTACCCAGGCAATGAAATAGCCCGGACGGCAGTTTTTTGCCGGAATCCAGGCAACTAAAATTCAAGAAATCAGGTAGTTGGAGTGTTTGGAATCCATTTTTGACAGTGGAAATGGATTCAGCACTACCAAAAACCCTTAGGGCACTCAAAATACTAAAGTTTAACAACTGTAAACATGATTCTGATAAAATCTTTGCCGGATTTTTTAAAAATCCTTGCCGGATTCTGGGCCAAAACGTTGCCTGGGAAGACTACGGCTATATCAACTACATAACTAGGTTTCAATACTAAAGTGTACATAGTTCAATCTGTCATTTGACAAGTGAAACAACCACAAATGTAATAGAAATGTGACAGATCAGGATTGAGCTAGTAGTTATGGTGTGGTCCGTTGGGTTGTGGTCAAGTCACAAGTCAGGCCACTTACCACCATGATGACCTAGGTTGGAGTCCCAGAGGGCAAGCCTCATCTAATACAGGTTTGTGGTGAAGAATAAGGGGCCGCGTTTATGGGGCTGTTGTACGAGCTGTGCATGCTATGCATTTTCATAATGCTTCTATCTAATCAAAGGGCATCTCAATAGACCAGAAATTTGACGTTAACAAATTAGAAAAGAAGGGGTAGCTTGTGGGTGCCATTTCTCAATATGAGGTCTTGAATTCACTATATGATAATATGTGCAACACAGCCTGTACAAGCCATCAACTGAAGATATACTGATGAGCTCAAAGCCCAATCATATACATCCATATGCAAGTTCCCCTGGCATGGATTAAGCACTCAAAGTGTACCTATGAGAGCAAAATAAGTGGTGCATCAGATTAAAATGACAGAAACCAGTGAATGGTGTCTGAAAATTGCACAAAAATAGTAAAATATAAGAACCCAAAAACAAAAGCACAGTCTCAAGCATTTTATTCTCACCACAAATATTTCTCGCTTGAACTCGGTGGCTAGGCTTTCAATGGCAATATCATCTCCAAAGGCAGCTGCATGACCTCCTCTGTTCTCATCAACTGTCAGGAGGCCTTCTTGAGTGTACTGTAACGTGATAATATCATACTCGTCTTCCAAAGTCCCACTGACAGACATGTACTTCGCCCAGTTCACTCCACTGTCCACGGGAAAACATCTCTCTTTGTATATTGATTCTGCCGCCATTTCCCTGAAATAGTTATAAAACAAAAATATCAAACCGTGACCAAAAACAGAAAAACTCATCAGTCTTCTCATTCGTTTCACCTTTTAACTTTTCGAAGTTCCATACACAAAACAAAACGCCAGAGGAACCTTAGAGCAATAGAAGCTATTGCTCTCCCACTCCCATTAGGTACTGATCCTGAATGTACTTTCTAGTCTCATTTACCTACGTAATATGGTCACTTCTTGGACATTTTAATAATATTATCTTATTTCTCTACAGCCCAAGAGCTTAAACAATATAAGTTTCCCATTTTTTTAGCTATTACTTTAGAATTACAGATTCAGGCGAGTGGAGGAGCTTTCGTTCACTGGTGCGTGAAACATAGGATTGAGCTGTCCAAAAGAGTTCCATTCCTTTTCTGGTATGACCCACCAAAATAGCATTACTGGAAAAGACATGGGCCGCCTTGGTTCACTGGTAAGGTATCTAGAGGATTAAGCTGTCCACCAAGGTTACACACTCCCTTTATAGCCTGACCGAGCCAAACGGCTAGACTGAAAAAGGGATAAAGTTGGTGCAAATCCATGGAGTGACTTTGGTGGGACATTTACCCTTCAGACCTCGCATCTAAGCCAAAGGTAATATGTGTTATGTGGTACGGCCCCCGACCTTGGGTGTGTTTTTCAAATAAAATGTCCCAAAAAAAAAACAGATTCGGATTCAGCATGTCTGTGAAATGATGTATGAGTAATCTAATTTCGAACTGAAAGGAAGAATGCCCATCCCAGATGTCGTTCGATAACGACATTTTTCTTCATTAGGGTTTCCTCAAAACACAAATTCTGGAAAACCCAACAAAGTTTTAGAAACAAAATGATATACTTCCCATTAAAAGAACCCTACATACCTTTGCATACCGACTTGGACGAGGTCGTCGATTAGGCCATCTAAGGCCTGGCGATCAGCCTTACTAGCAAGAAGCTTAACCTCCTGAACCACATGGACGCCCCATCCGACCTCAAGATCGGGACAGTAGAGATTCCTAATAGCCCTGTCGGTCTCCTCCTGTTTTGAAGATCCGGCTGCCTCATAATTCTCAATGAAGCGTTGGACAGTCCTCCGCCTTAAATCCCTCGGGTTCGTGTTCAACCTCATTGCCTTCTGCGACGCCGTGAACAGGCAATTCCCATCGGCCTCCACATCTCCACCATGAAACAGAAAGAAGAGAGCAGAGACCGGCTCCGACGGGTGCTTCCAGTAGACCCCCCGGGTACTAAGTCTGGTAAGGGACATTCTCTGCTGCTCTTCCAGTCCACTCACGGAACCCCAATCCATCTTTTCCTCCTCCGCCGCCGCCGCTTCTTCAGCCGAAGGGTTTCGCCATAGTTGATGGATTAATGCTGTAGCTGTTTCTGCAGCTTGGGGAGAACGGAATTCCTCCACCACTGCTGAACCCTCGTAAATCTTTCCCATTGCTAATAGAGGGTTGGCCTTGCCAAATAACAGAGCAGGGCAGGCGGGGATGACGACGAGTGCTATATCTGCGCGCGCGCGCGCACTCACTGCCTGTTACAGATGCCGCCGTTGTCGTTGCCGTTGCCGCCTGATCATCAAACTTGACCTGGATTTTCCTGTTAATTGACGCGTAAAAGTCCAACAGGTGGTGCTGCTACAAAAGAGGAAGAGAGACCGAGAGCGGGAAGGCAAGGCGTTATTTATCGTTTTCCAATGTCAAGATATAATTAAAAAACATTTTACCGTTGCATTATGCACTTCTCCGATCCGCATTTTATTTTCTGATTCCCACCGCACATCATGATGACGTGGCATGCCCAGTCAGCCGATCTAACCGGCGTGGTTACCACGTGCAAAAATATGGTTGACGATCCAGAAGCAAGAGAACTGACAAATGTGGAAGAACACGTGGTATTAATTACCTACCATTTTGGATACCGAATTAATAAAATTCCAGGATGTCATTATCTTACCTTATCTAATGACAGATCATATTTCTCAGTCCACCCTATTTATCATCCAGATGTTACTTCCTTTCTTTCCTTTTAATTAAAATTGCATTGGCAAAAGATAGGCAAAGCGTTTCCCAATTGTCTTCATCCTTCACTCCCTCTCTTGTTAAATATATTTTGGAATTGTTTTTATGATATAAATATTTTTGTTTTTCATATTATATAAATGATATAAATGTAATATTGAATATCGAATATTTACATAAAAATTAATATATTTTGGAATGGATTTTATAATATTAATATTTGTGTTTTTTATATTATAAAATTTATAGAAATATATATAATTATATATTTATATAAAAAATAAGAAATTTAGATTAATTAATTTTTTTAATTTCTTTGGCCACATTGAATTTTAAGTTTGGTTGGAAATTAAGTAAAAATATCAATTTATTTATTTTATTTCTTATATTAAATATTATGTTAAATCTATCGAATTTTTATTTTTTTGGTTAGAAATTTGATAAAAATATCTATTTATTTTTTTATAACTATATTATGTCAAATATATCAAAAATCCATGTGCTTGGGAATTATTTTTAGAATATAATATTTGAGTTTTAGTTTTGTCTTGAGGGGGATTTTTCTAATTTGTTGAAGGGAGTAGAAATGATGGTGGTTTCGTATAAGTTGTGATGAATAAATAAATATTAAAAAAATAAAGAAAAATAATATATATATATATATAGAGAGAGATATTAAACATAATGTATCATTAAATAGTGACATAAAAAGAAAAAAATATAAAAGTTAATAAATTTAATGATAATTAATTAAGTTTTTACAGGGTATTGAATTTTTGGTAAAGATGTTAATTTTTTTTACAAATTATTAAGTAAAAAAACTATAAAATTGAAATTGTTTTTACAATATAAATATTATTGTTTCATATTTTATAATTTTTTTGAGATAATGATAACAATGCATGATTAAATGCTCAGAAAACACAATAAGCCCCACACACATATTAATTATAACCCCACATATATATAGTAAACACATATATATGTTTTCACATGGTATTAATTTTAACCTTTAAATGTGGATTTGATTTTTTTCCTTTTCAGAGTAGTTCTTATGCCAAATATGTTTAAAATCCATGTGTTTTACAATTGTTTTTACATTATAAAAAATTTATTTTTTATACTATAATTCTTTTAAGATAGTGACAACAATGCACAACTCAATTTTCATAAAAGTCAGTAAAGAAAAGATTATAAAAGTTAGGAAAATTTAGTGTTAATTAGTTCTATGAGGCTTTTATAAAGCATTGAATTTTATGAAAGTAAAAATGTTAGTGATTATGTCAAATATTTTTAAAATTTAGATGTTTTAGAGTTTTTTAAGAATATAAATACTTCTATTTCCTAGTGATTTTTGGGGAATTAAATTATTTCAAGTGTCATCTAAAGTTTGGAGAATTAAACTATTTCAAAGAGGGTCCAAGCTTAACCAAGCTTCACACAATCTTAATGATAGTAAGGGCTTGGCACAATCGTTCTTCCATCCAACATTGAGCTAACTAAACCTAAACATAATTTAGTTCTTCCATCCAACATTGAGCTAACTAAACCTAAACATAATTTAGCTTGAAAAGAAAAAATAAATTAAAATAAAATAAAATTAAAAAATTAAAATTTATCTTTTTAAAAATTTTAATAAAAAATTAAATCTTAATATAAAAATATTAAAAATATCAAAATTCCCATCTTAAATCCACACATAACCCAATGAATCTTGAGAATATCAGGACCAAGCATTCACAAGCTCTAAACAAAGAGCATTTTTGAGAAATGCGATGTTCAACCAGCCCAACCAAAAATACTTCACACGAAAATAAGGTCTCCACATATAAGCCTATGCATGGACGGTGGAAATGGTGGATTGATTTCAAAATTGGAAAGTAAAATAAGGTTTCTACATATAAGCCCATGCACAGGTGATTGGAGGGGTGAATTAATTCTCGTGATATTGTTAAAAAACAATCTTCAAAAATTGAAAAACAATGGTAAAGGTATGTTGATAGTAAAAAGTGATTCAACCAATAAAATTAGTGTCAGGGGTGATAAAGATCAACAACAATGCTTCATAAAAGTAATCCAAAAATAGTTGACTATCAACTAATGGGATCCACCATATGCAACAAGGTGGTTATCCCATGCAAAGTACATATTTTGCCTTGTATACGTAAAAGAAAGTCTAAAAGAATGCATTCCCATAGAAAAAGGTAATGCTTTATAATCAATTAATTATCAAGAGTGTTGATGATTATATGATTTGTATAACTAATCAATTATTATAAAGAGTGATGAAAATTATATGATTTGTATAAGTGCCAAAACCATTTAATAAGATGTCCTCAAACAAGAGCTTAATTGTTGTGATGACTAGTTAGAGTAGGTACTAATTCAAAATCTTATGATTTTGGCTTCTTGGTCGTTAATTTGTAAGAAGAACTATTGCAAAACAAATATTAATTCTTAGGTGAAAAGCAATCATGTATTTGGATTATTAAGATTAAAATGTTGTTATGAATTATATACGATTTATATGTAGATGGTGAAGTATCTAATTTTAGTTCATCAAGAGTTGCAAGGCTTAAAACTTAGAAATCCATAATAGTAAGAACAAATTGTATTATGTTTGGTTTCTACAAATTAGCAAAATCAATAAATTAACTTACACTTAACAAAGAAATCTTAACATACCCAAAAATTGTTTCCACTAGTCTTGTCTTGGGATAAATAACAATCATAATACATATCCATGTTGTTGGAAAATGTAACTAGTTTCGGTCTTCATAATTGTTAATGTACTCAAATCATTATGTATATTTTATGTTACAAGAAAAAGAAGAAAGAAAAATATTATTTTTTAGCATGGGTTTCATGCTCCGGTTTGATGGTCATCTAGGTAAAGTGTGTTCTTCATGCTTCTAGGGTTTATCATGTCAAAAGAACATTTATCTTGAGTCAAGAGAGTCAATGCATTTTGTATAATAACCTATTGGGCAAGTTGTAACATGTAAAAGTTAATGATTTTGAGTTTAGAAAGTCCCATGGTCCTCCAAGTACAAGTTAGCCCCGATCAAGACAAGTCGGCCTAGAGAGGGTTATTCTACCTCTTGAAAAGGCTATATATAGAAGGAACTTCGACCTCATTTGGCACTCACTCACACACAAGTTCGATCTGCAATAAGGAGGACGAAATAAGAACGAAAAAGGCAAGGATAGAAGGAGAAAGACACAACAAAGAAGGAAGACTTGTTTTTGAGCTATTTCTCTCTCACACATGCGAGTTAGGGTTTCTATCTTGCTACAGGGAGGCCAAAAATTGCAGCATGAAACTTTGACGTTATTGCAAATCTGAATTTCTAAACTAGAGGGACAAAATTTGTGATTAAAGCGGGATTAAAGAGGTTTGACTCTTGTTGACTAGAAGTTGATTTTGTTACCTTGGAAGGGCTTTGTTGGAGGGCTAACTTTGTACTTGGATGAGGACTTGGTCTAGCATTTGGGTCTTGGTTTTCTCATTTGAAGTAGATTCTATAAGAAGATAAGAGATTGTTTTGGGTTTTTCCCTGGCTTAGAGCCTAATTTATGTGTCCATTGTCTATTGCTTTGCTCTTGATATGTGTTTGATGAAAATATTTAATAAAGAAACACAAGAAGATATAAAGTTCACAAGAAAATATTAAGGATTAAGGAGAAATTAAATTAATAGTTGCCATGTTGCATTCTCCAACACGTTCCTACTAAGTCAGCCCCTTATAGAAAGCTTTGATGAATTAATGTAACAACCCAGAGTTATATTTCCATGTAAAAAGGTAAAAATCAAACTAGGTCATGGAACATGTATTCCAAGTTGAATGGTGGGGGGGGGAGGGGGGGCGGGCGGGGGCGCATCACTTTGTGGTTAATTATGGCTATGGAAATTTGCATTAAGGAAAAAGGCAATAAATGGCAATTAATTCAAGAAATAAAGGAAAAATAAGAGAAATGGAAGATGAAGAGACAAGTATGCATGCAAGGGAAATTAGAGAGAAAATAAAGGAAATTGAAAGAAAACAGAAAAGGAAAAGGAAGAGACACTAGACATGAATGATAAAAAGGCATATGAGAAGCATTTGACAACTTTTGATTAGTTTTTAGCTTTGACATATTAGTTTTTCTAAGGTAGAAATTGAGCTCCAAGAGGAGAGAGGAAGAGCACTTGGACACAAGCAAGCAAAGGAAAACCAAGGGAGCGCGAGGAGAAGATTGGAAGAGTAGCTTCAGCATGAATATTTTTCAAGTAACAAGTTCCATGTGTGATTCGAATCCATGATGCATACATTTGGTTTACATGATTATTTTGTTATCATTAGCATGGGATTTCCTAGATTGGTAGAGTGTTTATATTTGCCTTGTTGTTTCCTAGATAGCCATGGTGTGTTGGGGATTCATTCTTGGTTGAGCTTTGGATTTCCAGAATATTTTGGATTTGGGTGAGTGATCCAATGGATCATTAAATTTATCAAAATTCAAAGTGTTCAAAAGTGCTCGAAACTGGTGCCAAAACGTAGATCTTGTCACCCTGAATCCAACACAACTTGACTCAAAACCGATATCGTATGCTCCCAATATCACGTTTTGATCGTTTTCCTAAACAGCTAAAAAAATTGCAGGTTGGATGCGGCTACGCTGGGGCAGGTTAGTTGGGCAAGTTTACTGTGTTTCAAGGGCCAATGGCAAGCTTCCAAGCTGCCTCACCAGCTTGGTTCTAATTGTTGTGTTTTGATTGGTTCGATTTGACAAGTTGTCATTGATCGAATGGTTGGTATTTTGGCCCAATGAATGGGAGCCGTGTGGGCCAATGGTGGGCAACCACGTGGCCTCCCAATAGTAATGTAAAAAAAATTATGGCCGAACAAGCCTTAGGGAGAGTCGAACACGAGACTGGTGGAGTGGCAACATAGAGTTTTACCGCTACACTATCGGGGGAGACTTAAACATATTATGGTGTAATGTTTTATTTAAAGGTTTGGTGGTTCATGCATGGGGGACGGGGTCAAAGCTAAGCCTTGGTCCTTAGTCACCTCACCACCCACGATACCACAGATAGTGTTGAGATTCAACAAGATGATGAACTTAGTGAAAAGAGTCGCCTTCACTAAGTGGGCCCGCAAGCTATTTTTGGCACAAGTCTATTTTTAGACATGTCGATCATATTCTATGAGTTGCAGGATGCTATTTGTGGATGGTTGGTCAAGTTGTAAAAATAGATGGACTTCTATTTTTAGATATATTGGGCAAAGTCTATTTTTAGACTGCCAGTCTAAAAATAGATATGTCGAATATTATTAGCTCTTAATAATATTTGGACTCTAAACATTATCTTATTCTCTTGGAGCACTTCAGTTAAGTGCACAGATGTGGCATAACAGCTGACAAAAGGAATTATGTTATTCCTGAGGGTTTACTGGAGCTATTACATGGAGGACTTCAGTTAGAACTCATGTGACAGAGTTTGGTGGAGTTGGAGAAGTAGTTGGTGGAGTTGTATTTAGTTTAACTCAGTTAGACTCAGTTGAGCTAGTCGTATCTAGTATAACCGATTGATACACTAGTGAGAGTGGAGTGAATCAATTAGTTAATTAATTCACAAATAATAACTCATTAATCAACTAAAGAATACATCAGTTAACTATAGTGCATGGCAGTTTCAGTGGAGACCAGTGGAGAGATAGGTGAAAGAGCAAGTGTGACTATCAGTTGTGACTATAGTGATGCATTGATTGCATCCAACACTCAGTGGAGATGCCAATAAGGATTGGGTGAGCAAGGCTGGAGCAATACAAACTCATTCAGAGCCATTCTTCAGCAAGGATTGCGCAGTAGAGGCAGGCTAGCAGGTGGCAAAGATTGGTGCATGGATTTGCGAGATCGGGCTTGATTAGCGTATAGCGATTGTATTGTACTGAGAGCTTGATATGATCAGCTTTGTATGAGGATTGTTACATGATCTCTATGACATATATTATATACATATAGTTGGGGTTTTCAGCTTCAGGCTTTCTCGTTAAACAACTGTGTTAATGTGTGTGAATTTTTATTGTTTCATGTGTGCATTGCAATCTTGATTTAATTTCTGCAAATGATCAATGGTGGAATATAATCTGTATTTTGCATGAAGTTAAAATAGTGTGAGATCAGGAGAATCTTGGACATATAACACATAGGTTATATAATTTCTACATGGTATCAGAGCAGTTGATCATTGGAGGATATTGCAATTATTGAAGCGGTTGAGTTTTGTGTTGGTGGAATTCGAATTTTCTGCAGTGTATTCTTGGTGTCGAAGTTGAGCATTCATTGAAATGTCTTTCAACGGATTGCAACTAGAGTATGCCCTTGATGGCAGCTCGAATTACATAGCATGGAAGGACAGGATGGAGGCGGTGCTGGATGATAATGGGTTGAAGGAGTTCATAGATGATGATATTCCGAAGCCTGCTTCTAGCGATGCAGCCACACTTGACGCATGGCAAAAGAAGGTAGAAAAGTGTCGAAGGATTCTGTTGGAAGGTGTGAAGGACCACATTGTGTCCAGCCTTCATGGTAAATCCACTCCATTCTTAATGTGGAAGGCTTTGACAGACTTGTTCCAAAGCATAAGTGGCTAGAGGAAGTTGGCGCTTAAAGACAAGCTCAGAAAAATAAAAATGGAGAAAGGCGAAAGTATACCAAAATACCTCACGAAGTTTGTACACTGCAAGGATGAGCTGGGAAGTGTGGGGGTTACTGTTGATGAAGAAGACTTGGTGAGCTTAGCTCTCCTTAGGCTTCTGAAGAGTTGACATAGCTACGAAGACTCTGTCAATGGACGGGAGAAACTGTCAGGATGGGAGCGACTTTGGTCGAATCTTGTGCAGGAGGAGATAAGGTGGGGTACCAGGGATGGATCTTCATCGAAGAATGAAGATGAAGAAATTTTTTCTTTGGCTGCCAAAGCAAGGAAAGGGAAAGGGAAGAAAAATCCTTCTCAATCCGGTGTGAAAGGCAAGAAGCAAGACTTGTCCAAGGTGAAGTGTTTTCACTGTCACCAGCACGGGCATTTCGCCACTAACTATCCACAGAAGAAGAAGAATAAGCAGGTTGTTGGATCTGCAGCTGGAGAGGCCTTAGCCTCGCAGTTGAGCTGGATTTTTCTTTGATCGCATGCTTGGTTTCAAGTGTGATGGGATCGGTGTGGTTTCTTGACAGTGGTGCGTCTTTCCATATGACCGGAGACAAAGATTTGTTTAGTGATCTGGATGAAAAGGATCTTGGAGTGCACATCGAGATGGGGGGTGATGGTAGATACAGTGCAATTGGTATTGGGACCATTTCCTTTGAGAGGGAGTATGGTAAACCTTTCATCTTGAAGGATGTCATGCATGTTCCAGGATTGAAGAAGAATCTGATCTCCGTGGCGATGTTGGAAGACAAGTGTTATGATGTTGTTTTTAGCGAGGGAAAAGCTATCTTGCGCCATAAAACAACTGGTCAAACGAGGAGGATAGGGATTCGAGTTAAGAATCTTTATCAATTACAGGTAGATGGCTACGCTGCAATGGAAGGCAAAGCAGAAGGAGTGGTGCACCGAGATGAGGGCGAATTGTGGCACAGGAGATTGGGCCATCTTCACCATGGTGCTTTGAAAATTTTGCAGCAGATTTCTACCAGGCTTCCCAAAGGTACACTTGCATAGTCAGATCAATGCAAGGGATGTACTTTGGGAAAATTTTTGAAGACCACTTTTCATGAGAAGGATAGTCGTGCCTCGACGATACTTGAGAGAATTCACACAGACGTGTGTGGACCTTTCTCGGTTGCTTCAACAGCAAAGCAGAGATATTATGTGATATTTTTTGATGACTTTTCTCGTAAGTGTTGGATCTTCTTCATGCAAAAGAAGAGCGAGACATACTCAAAGTTCTGTGAGTTCAAGGCGCTGGTTGAGAAAGATTCGGGGAAGCAGGTGAAAGCTCTAAGGAGCAATAATGGTGGTGAATACATCTTTGGCGAATTCAAAGACTTCTGCAGCAAAGAAGGAATTCGAAGAGAACTCATAGTGCCTCATAACCCACAACAGAATGGAGTCGTGGAGAGGAAGAACAGAGCGATCGTGGGTGCTGCACGGGCGATGTTGCATGATCAAGGCCTTCCCATACACTTGTGGGCTAAGGCATGCAACACTGCGGTTTATGTGCAAAACTGTTGTCCTCATAGAGTACTTGGCATGAGTACACCTGAAGAGGCGTTTTCTGGTAAGAAGCCTGATATTTCTCATTTGAAGATTTTTGGCTCACCTGTTTACATTCATGTGACGAAGGATGCCAGGAAGAAGTTAGATCCGACCGCAGAGGTTGGGATATTTGTGGGGTACACAGAAACACCCCACAATTATCGTGTGTATTTTCCAAATAGTAGGATGACTGTCGTGCGATGGGATATCAAATTTCATGAGGAGAAAGCCATGAAGTTGTCGTTTGAGAGGGAGCTACACTTGCATGCAAAAGAGGAGCTACTTGTTCCTAAAGATGAGCCTCAAGATGTGGATCAGCCACAAGAGGAGGTTCATGCAGTGGAAGAAACCACTCATGCAACACTAAACATCAGAGGGCGAAAGCGCACTATAGAAGTTGAGCAACTGAATCTTGATGCAGTGCAGAATGTAGGAGTTCCTACATCACAGCGACAGTCACCTGACCGATTTAATGGATACATGGCTCTGATGAGAAAGTGTATCGTGTAGAAATTATATAACTTAAGTGTTATATATCCAAGATTCTCTTGATCTCACACTATTTTAACTTCATGCAAAATACAGAATCTATTCCACCATTGATCATTTGCGGAAATAAAATCAAGATAGCAATGCACACATGAAACAATAAAAAATCACACATATGAACACAGTTGTTTAACGGGAAAGCTTGAAGCTGAAAACCCCAACTATCTGTATATAATATATGTCACAAAGATCATGTAACAATCCTCATACAAAGCTGATCATATCAAGCTCTCAGTACAATACACTCGCTACACACTAATCAGGCCCGATCTTGCAAATCACTGATCTTTGCCACCTGCTAGCCTACCTCTACTGCGCAATCCTTGCTAAAGAATGGCTCTGAATGAACTCGAATTCACCAAGCTTGCACTATGCAATCGTCATTGGCATCTCCACTGAGTTTTGGATGCAATCAATGCATCACTATAGTCACAACTGATAGTCACACTTGCTCTTTCACCTACCTCTCCACTGGTCTCCACTGAAAATTCCATGCACTATAGTTAACTGATGTATTCTTCAGTTGATTAATGAGTTATTATTTAGTGAATTAATTGACTAATTAATTCACACCACTCTCACCAGTGTATCAATCAGTTAGACTAGATACAACTAGCTCAACTGAGTCTAACTGAGTTAAACTAAATACAACTCCATCAACTACTTCTATAACTCCACCAAAATCTATCACATGAGTTCTAACTGAAGTCCTCATGCATTAGCTCCAGTTCTAACTGAATTCCTTCTGTCAGCTGCTGCCACATCTGTGCACTTAACTGAAGTGCTCTAAGAGAATAAGATAATGTTTAGAGTCCAAATATTATTAAGAGCTAATAATATTCGACATATGTCTAAAAATAGAAGTCCATCTATTTTTCCAACTTGACCAACCATCCACAAATAGCATCCTGCAACTCAAAGAATATGATCGACATGTCTAAAAATAGACATAGTTTAAAAATAGACTTTGCGCCAAGAATAGCCTGCAGGCCCACTTAGTGAAGGCGACTCTTTTCACTAAGTTCATCATCTTGTTGAATCTCAACACTCCCTCTCAACAAGATAGGGATTATCTGCCACCCCGATCCTGTCTCTATGGTATTCGAATTTGCTCCTGGTGAGTGCCTTCATCAGAATATCTGCATCTTGATGCTCCGTAGGAATGTAAGAAAGTAACATGATCTTCCGCTGCACACAATCTCTGATATGATGGTACCGGATGTCAATATGTTTAGATCTATCATGAAATAATGGATTAACTGAGAGTTTAATGCAACTCAGATTATCAAAATATATCATAGTAGGGTCTAAGTGTGAACCGAACAACCCGACCAGGATCTTCCTCATCCATATAGCCTCGCATGCAGCCAAAATTGCTGCCATGTACTCGGCCTCTGCTGAACTGAGTGCCACGGATCTTTGTTTCCTGCTGTACCAAGAAACTGCTGTAGACCCGATACTGAATATCCCTCCAGATGTGCTCTTTCTGTTCGTTGGGCTCCCTGACCAATCTGCATCCGTGAAGCCATGCAGCTTCAACTCATCCGACTGTCTATACCACAGTCCATATCTCGATATGCCCCTGAGATACCTCAGGACATGCTTGCCTTCCTTCCAAAAGAGCTTGGTAGGATTAACCATAGCTTGTGAAAGCTGGTTCACATCATAGCATATGTTCGATCGTGTATTGACTAAATACATGAGCGAACCAACCAACTGTCAATAAACAGTGGCATCCACTACCTCTATCGATGTAGCATCCTCTTTCCTCCAACCACCAGGAAGAGGAGTGTTGATAGGCTTGTAGCCTTGCATGTGAAACTTCTCCAGTATCTCCCGGGCATTCTTGCCTTGAGACACAAACAGTCCGCCCTTCCGCTGCCAAATTTCCAAACCCAGGAAATAATGAAGAAGGCCCAAGTCCTTCATCTCAAACTCCTTTGCAAGATCTGCCTTGCATGAGTGTATCAACAGTTCATCACCTGTTAGTATCAAGTCATCTACATAAAGTACAATGATCAACAACTTACCCTCCACCACAATCTAGTATAGGTTTGGATCTGCCTCACTATTGGCGAAACCAAGTCCGGTGAAATAACTGTCTATCCATGTGTACCAAGCACGAGGTACTTGTTTCAGCCCATACAGCACTCTTTTGAGCCTGCACACATGCGACTCGCTGCTGAATATTTTGAATCCTTCAGGCTGCTCAATGTACACCTCCTCCTCAATGACTCCATTGAGGAACGCAGTCTTCACATCCATCTGATGAATGTGCCAACCTATCTGCACTGAGAGAGCAAGGATGGTCCGTATGGAAGAATACCTTGCGACAGGTGCAAAGGTTTCTTCATAGTCGATCCCCTCGATCTGTGAGAAGCCTCGGGCAACAAATCTTGCCTTGTACTTCTCGACGCTCCCGTTAGCAGCTTGCTTCACTTTGTAGATCCATCTCAAACATACACTGATTTCCCTTTCGGCCTTGGGACAATCTCCCATGCACTGTTTCTGACAATCGAATCATACTCTTCCACCATGGCATCTACCCATGTGGGATCCTCCACAGCTTCCTCGAAAGAAGATGGTTCTGTCATGATACACTTGCTCATCAGAGCCATGTATCCAGTAAATCGATCAGGTGACTGTCTCTGTCTGCGCTGTGATGTAGGTGCTCCTACATTCTGCGGTGCATCAAGATTCAATCGCTCAACTTCTGTAGTGCGCTTCCGCCCTCTGATGTTTGGCGCTGCATGAATGGTTTCTTCCACTCCATGAACCTCCTCTTGTGGCTGATCCACATCCTGAGGCTCATCTTTAGGATCAAGTAGCTCCTCATTTGCATGCAAGTGTAGCTCCCTCTCAAGCGACAACTTCATGGCTTTCTCACCCTCGTCTTCTTCTACCTCAACCCCTTCACAAACACCTCCACATTCTCCAAAGGGACATGTTAAAACTCCTTTGTTTAAAATTGACGTAAATTTTGAATTGCTTATGTATAATGGAGAGGTCAATGTTGAGAAATTGGATAATTGAGTTCGTCAACTTGAAGTGTATTGCATGATACAAAGGATCAAAGATTATGAGACCAAGATTCAGCTTGCTTCTCTAAGGTTGGAAAGTGCAACACTCATTTGGTGGGAGGCCAAAACTCAAGAAGATCTCAAGAAAAGAGGTAAGATTATAACTTCTTGGAATGATTTTGTGGTTGCATTAAGAAGACATTTTTATCCTTTAGCATACATGCAAAAAACTATAATGGATTGGAAAAACTTTAGGCAAGCTAAGGGTCAAAGTGTGCAAAATTATACCCAAGATTTTAGAAGAAGAGCTTTGATTTTGGGTGTAGATTTATCCTTTCAAGACACTCTACTCAAATATATTGGAGTTTTACACAGTTACTTGAGACACAAAATTCTTATGTTTAACCCTACAAATCTAGATGAAGTTTGTGTACATGCAACTCATTTAGAAGCAAGACAGAAGAATTTTCCCCAAGAGAATAGAAAGAAGGCATTCAAGAGTGGAGACACGAGAAAGGGGAAATTCAAAGGCAAGGGGAAAAAGAATGCTTCCATCAATAAAGAGGGAGAAAAACTCACATGTAAACACTTTTCAAAAGAAGGCCATGATGAAGACCATTGTTGAAAACTTCACCTGAGATGAGACCCAAAAAGTTTAACAACAAAGGAAAACAAAAATATTGTTTCAACTACACAACATGATTTAGGATCTAATTTTGGAGATGAAACAAAGATCACAACCATGGGATTGAAAGGTAAGGACTCTATTGCAAGTACTAGTTCTTCTAGTAACCTCAATGAAACTCAAAATGATAAGGAAAGAAAAGAGATTTTCCATATTAGAGTCATCTCAAAACGTAACAAAATAGACACTTTGTTTGATAGTGGATCACAAGCCAAACTTATTTCAAAAACCATTGTCAAGAAACTGAATTTGGAAACCATTCCTCGTCCAAAACCTTATCCTTTGGGTTGGGTATGTGACAATGCAAAATTCCAAGTGACAAGAAAATGCAAACTAAAATTCGCCATCACTGCAAATTTCATTGATGAGGTATAACTTGATGTAGTTCCACTTGACATATGTGGTATTTTTTTGGGAAGCCCATATCTTTATGATAGAAAATCCATTTTTCATCACCATGAGAACAAGTATCATTTGTTTAAACATGGGATTGAGTATATTGTTAGAGAACATCGCAATAAATTAAATTGATCTCTTATGAATGCTGGACAAATGAAGAGCCTTGTTAATGCTAGCAAGAATTTTGTACTTTTGATGATCAAACCCAAAAATGATGTTGAGAATGAAGCCTTCCAAGGATGTGATGAAAGGTTAAAATTTGATTTTATCGAGGTTGTTAACACCTATGATGATATGTTTCAGGAACCTAAAGGATTGCCTCCTAAAAGAGGAATTCAACATGAGTTCCAATTGCGGCAATATTGTCCTCTTCCAAACAATGACATGTACAAGATGTTAGTAATTGTTGTCTAGGTAAATCCCCTCTGTGGACAGAGGCGATCCCTCTAGCCCTAGGGTGGGTCTAGCAACTACGAGAACATACTAACATCTACCTTCCTATATTGTAAATGAAATTCAGAGCAAGGAAGATGACCTACCTCGTTCTGATGCTATGTTGTCGTCTTCCGTCGAAGCTACTTGATCCGTCGCTCTCCTCCAGCTTGATACACTCTACTGCCAACGTTCGATTACCTGTACAAAAAATCAAGACAACACGACAAGCATAACACCACGACAAACATAAAACAATTACAACCTATCTAACTGATCAAGGAATGCTAGAAATCTCATTATAGATGTAAACAAGAATGGAAGATAAACATCAGATGCATTTTATTATGATAAAGACAATGGGAGTTTACAACCAAGCCTTGACGTTGAGGCTCTCCTTTAGCAGGTTTGTATCCAAGCACGTTTGCCACACCCTCATGAACAAAGGTCCAAGATCTCACTATGTTCTCAACACACAAAAACAATCACACTCTGCATTGTTCTCTAGAAGCTATGATTGCTTCTTCTCTATGCTAATTTTTTTAGCTATCTATTCAACTAGCACATCAATGGAAGATGGCTATATTTATAGAGGAGGGGAGGAGGTTGGGATCCCTACAATAATGGAAGGGAGGCCTTATCCCTTGGGAGGTTTCCCCATAAGGTGGAAACAAGAGGCCAAAGGAGGGAGGCCGTGGTTATTCGGTCGAACCACTCCCTATGACTCATCCACGAAGTTGTTGTGATCGAAAATTCACCTCTATTTTTAAAAAAAATTCCATAAATAGATTGGCGTGGGTGCTTAACTGGGACAGAGCGCCAACTGGCTTGGGCTCAGTGTTAATTTTCCTCATTGGCGTGAGGGCATAACGGACTACCAGCGCCAAGGAAAAAACAGGTGTTTTTAGTGGTCTGCTCAGGAAATGGTCAATAGAGGGAATGTTGTACTCATGGAAATGGATGCAATGATGGTATTTTCAAGGCATGAAACTTATAATTAGTCACATAAATGACCCTCCAATGTGTGAGATGGGGATTGCAGGGATAGTGACAAATTACTGTGTAACAGATGCCCCCTAAACTATGAAGTCCGAACATGAGTGAGGGGTGAAATGCTTTACAAGTACGTGTAAGGAACCAGATGATGTTTTCAGGAGACCTACAAATCAAGCATAGATACATATACATAACTGAAATCTCTGTCGAAAATATATGAATCCATGGTATAGTCGTAGATATCCATCAAGAAAAGGATCATGTGAATGGATCCTTGACATGGACGCAGCCATCCGAATGAAGGGATCATATGAAATAGATCCACGGCATGGGCGCAGCCATCTGTCTAAGGAATCATGTATATAATCATGAATGAATCATCACTCATCGCAACCTGGACTTTTGTGATCGAAGCCTAGGGTCTTGCGCTCCAACACCACCCGATCAAAGTACAAATTCCAATATGTGAATAGATGTGTTGAAGTCGAACATGCTAGAAATTCTCTTGATTACTGGTCAATGATGTGAACCGTTAACAAGTGCGAGAGAAACTGCCCATAATGTCAATGGCTCTCAAGGTACTACTAGTACAATCCACGGAATGTGAATAGTGAGCTGAAGTCGAACACCCATGAAATCACCTGATCGAAGGCCAATGATGTGAACCTGTCGTCGAATGCGAAGAACCTGCCATTGTAGAAATTATATAACTTATGTGTTATATGTCCAAGATTCTCCTGATCTCACACTATTTTAACTTCATGCAAAATACAGAATCTATTCCACCATTGATCATTTGCGGAAATTAAATCAAGATTGCAATGCACACATGAAATAATAAAAATTCACACACATTAACACAGTTGTTTAACGGGAAAGCCTGAAGCTGAAAACCCCAACTATCTGTATATAATATATGTCATAGAGATCATGTAACAATCCTCATACAAAGCTGATCATATCAAGCTCTCAGTACAATACAATCGCTACACACTAATCAGGCTCGATCTTGCAAATCCATGCACCGATCTTTGCCACCTACTAGCCTGCCTCTACTGCGCAATCCCTGCTGAAGAATGGCTCTGAATGAGTTCGAATTACTCCAGCCTTGCTCACGCAATCCTCATTGGCATCTCCACTGAGTGTTGGATGCAATCAATGCATCACTATAGTCACAACTGATAGTCACACTTGCTCTTTCACCTATCTCTCCACTCGTCTCCACTGAAACTGCCATGCACTGTAGTTAACTGATGTATTCTTCAGTTGATTAATGAGTTATTATTTAGTGAATTAATTAACTAATTAATTCACTCCACTCTCACTAGTGTATCAATCAGTTAGACTAGATACAACTAGCTCAACTGAGTCTAACCGAGTTAAACTAAATACAACTCCACCAACTACTTCTCCAACTCCACCAAACTCTGTCACATGAGTTCTAACTGAAGTCCTCCATGCAATAGCTCCAGTAAACCCTCAGGAATAGCGTAATTCCTTCTGTTAGCTGCTGTGCCACATCTGTGCACTTAACTGAAGTGCTCCAAGAGAATAAGATAATGTTTAAAGTCCAAATATTATTAAGAGCTAATAATATTCGACATATCTATTTTTAGACTGGCAATCTAAAAATAGATTCCACCCAATATGTCTAAAAATAGAAATCCATCTATTTTTCCAACTTGACCAACCATCCACAAATAGCATCCCGCAACTCATAGAATATGATCGACATGTCTAAAAATATACATAGTCTAAAAATAGACTTTGCGCCAAAAATAGCCTGCGGGCCCACTTAGTGAAGGCGACTCTTTTCACTAAGCTCATCATCTTGTTGAATCTCAACACTCCCTCTCAACAAGATAGTGATTATCTGCCACCCCGATCCTGTCTTTATGGTATTCGAATTTTCTCCTGGTGAGCGCCTTCGTCATAATATCTGCATCCTGATCCTCCGTAGGAATGTAAGAAAGCAAAATGATCTTCTGCTGCACACAATCTCTGATATGATGGTATCGGATGTCAATATGTTTAGATCTATCATGAAATACTGGATTAACCGAGAGTTTAATGCAACTCTGATTATCACAATATATCACAGTAGGATCTAAGTGAGAACCGAACAACCCGACTAGGATCTTCCTCATCCATATAGCCTCGCATGCAGCCAAACTTGTTGCCATATACTCGGCCTCTGCTGAACTGAGTGCCACAGATCTTTGTTTCCTGCTGTACCAAGAAACTGTTGTAGATCCAATACTGAAAATCCCTCCACATGTGCCCCTGAGATATCTCAGGACATGCTTGCCTGCCTTCCAAAAGAGCTTGGTAGGCTTAACCATAGCTTGTGAAAGCTGGTTCAGAGCATAGCATATGTTCGGTCATGTACTGACTAAATACATGAGCGAACCAACCAACTGTCGATAAACAGTGGCATCCACTACCTCTGCCGATGTAGCATCCTCTTTCCTCCAACTACCAGGAAGAGGAGTGTCGATAGGCTTGCAGCCTTGTATGTGAAACTTCTCCAGTATCTCCCGAGCATACTTGCCTTGAGACACAAACAGTTCCCCTTTCCGTTGTCAGGAAATAATGAAGGATGCCCAAGTCCTTCATCTCAAACTCCTTTGCAAGATCTGTTTTGCATGAGTGTATCAACAGTTCATCACCCGTTAGTATTAAATCATCTACATAAAGCACAATGATCAAAAGCTTACCCTCCACCACACTCTGGTATAGGTTTGGATCCGTCTCACTCTTGGCGAAACCAAGTCCGGTGAAATAATTGTCTATCCATGTGTACCAAGCACGAGGTGCTTGTTTCAGCCCACACAGTGCTCTTTTGAGCCTGCACACATGCGACTCGCTGCTGAAGATTTTGAATCCTTCAGGCTGCTCAATGTACACCTCCTCCTCAATGATTCCGTTGAGGAACGCAGTCTTCACATCCATCTGATGAATGTGCCAACCCATCTGCGCTGAGAGAGAAAGGATGGTCCGTATGGAAGAATACCTTGTGACAGGTGCAAAGGCTTCTTCATAGTCAATCCCCTCGATTTGTGAGAAGCCCCGGGCAACAAATCTTGCCGTATACTTCTTGATGCTCCCGTTAGCAGCTTGCTTCACTTTGTAGATCCATCTCGAACCTACCACTAATTTCCCTTCTGGCCTTGGGACAATCTCCCATGCACTGTTTCTGACAATCGAATCATACTCTTCCACCATGGCATCTACCCATGTGGGATCCTCCACAGCTTCCTCGAAAGAGGATGGCTCTACCACGACATGTCTGCTCTCATCGCAGCCATGTGTATCCAAGAATTATCAAGGATCGTCTCCGTCTCGCACCGTGGATGTAGAGCTCCTACATTCTACGCCGCATCAAGATTCAGTCACTCAGCTTCTGTAGTGCGCTTCCGCCCTTTGATTTTTGGCGCTGCATGAGTGGTTTCTTCCACACCATGAACCTCCTCTTGCGGCTGATCCACATCTTAAGGCTCATATTTAGGAACAAGTAGCTCCTCCTCTGCATGCAAGTGTAGCTCCCTCTCAAGTGACAACTTCATGGCTTTCTCCTCATGAAATTTGATATCCCGTCGCACGACAGTCATCCGACTATTTGGAAAATACACACGATAATTGTGGGGTGTTTCTGTGTACCCCACAAATATCCCAACCTCTGCGGTCGGCTCTAGCTTCTTCCTAGCATCCTTCATCACATGAATGTAAACAGGTGAGCCAAAAATCTTCAAATGAGAAATATCAGGCTTCTTACCAGAAAACGCCTCTTCGAGTGTACTCATTCCAAGTACTCTATGAGGACAACCGTTTTTCACATAAACTGTAGTGTTGCATGCCTCAGCCCACAAGTGTATGGGAAGGCCCTGATCATGCAACATGCCTATGCAGCACCCACGATCATTTTTTTCTTCCTCTCCGCGACCCCATTCTACTGTGGGTTATGAGGCGCTATGAGTTCTCTTCGAATTCCTTCTTTGCTACAGAAGTCTTTGAATTCGCCAGAGATTTATTCACCACCATTATCGCTCCTTAGAGCTTTCACCTGCTTCCCCGACTCTTTCTCAACCAGCGCCTTGAACTCACAGAACTTTGAGTATGTCTCGCTCTTCTTCTGCATGAAGAAGATCCAGAACTTATGAGAAAAGTCATCAACAAATATCACATAATACCTCTCGATTTTATGTTGAAGAACTGAAAGGTCCACACACGTCTGTGTGAATTCTCTCAAGGATCGTCGAAGCATGACTATCCTTCTCATGAAAAGTGGTCTTCACAAATTTTCCCAAAGTACATCCCTTGCACTGATCTGACTACGCAAGTGTACCTTTGGGAAGCTCGGTATAAATCTGCTGCAAAATTTTCAAAGCGCCATGGTGAAGATGGCCCAATCTCCTATGCCACAATTCGCCCTCATCTCGGCTCACCACTCCTTCTGCTTTGCCTGCCATTGCAGCACAGCCATCTACTTGTAATTGATAAATATTCTTAACTCGAATCCCTATCCTCCTAGTTTGACCAGTTTTTTTATGGCGCAGGAAAGCTTTTCCCTCGCTAAAAACAACATCATAACCCTTGTCTTCCAGCATCGCCACGAAGATCAGATTCTTCTTCAATCCTGGAACATGCATGACATCCTTCAAGATGAAAGGTTTACTGGACTCCCTCTCAAAGGAAATGGTCCTGATACCAGTCACACTGTATCTACCATCATCGCCCATCTCGATGTGCACTCCAAGATCCTTTTCCTCTAAATCACTAAACAAATCTCTGTCTCCGGTCATATGGAAAGACGCACCACTGTCAAGAAACCACACCGATCCCATTACACTTGAAACCAAGCATGAGATCAAAGAAAAGTTGAGCTCAAACTGCGAGGCTAACGCCTCTCCTGCTGCAGAACCAATATCGCTCTTATTCTTCTTCTTCTGTGGGAAATTAGTGGCGAAATTCCCGTGCTAGTGACAATGAAAACACTTCACCTTGGACAAATCCTGCTTCTTGCCTTTAGCTTCAGATTTGAAAGATTTCTTCCCTTTTCCTTTCCGAGCTTTGGCAGCCAAAGCGCAATATTCTTCATCTTCATTCTTTGATGAAGACCCATCCCTGGTACCCCGCCTTATCTCCTCCTGCACAAGATCCGACCAAAGTCGCTCCCATCCTGGCAGTTTCTCCCGTCCATTGACAGAGTCTTCGTAGCTATGCCAACTCTTCAGAAGCCTAAGGAGAGCCAAGCTCACCTAGTATTCTTCATCAATAGTAACCCCCACACTTCCCAGCACATCCTTGCAGTGGACAAACTTCGTGAGGTATTTTGGTATACTGTCGCCTTTCTCCATTTTTATTTTTCTAAGCTTGTCTTTAAGCGCCAACTTTCTCTGGTTGCATATTCTTTGGAACAAGTCTGTCAAAGCCTTCCACATTAAGAATGGAGTGGCTTTATTGTGAAGGTTGGACATAATGTGGTCCTTCACACCTTCCAACAGAATTCTTTGACACTTTTCTACCTTCTTTTTCCATGCGTCAAGTGCGGTTGCATCGCTAGATCCCGGTTTAGGAACATCGCTATGGATGAACTCATTCAACCCATTATCATCCAGCACCGCCTCCATCCTATCCTTCCATGCTATGTAATTCGAGCTCCGATCAAGGGCATACTCCAATCGCAATCCGTTGAAATACATTTCAATGAATGCTCAACTTCAACACCAAGAAAACACTGCAGCAAATTCGAATTCCACCAGCACAAAACTAAACCGCTTCAATAATTGCAATCTCCTATGATCAATACAGCTTTGATACCATGTAGAAATTATATAAATTATGTGTTATATGTCCAATATTCTCCTAATCTCACACTATTTTAACTTCATGCAAAATACAGAATCTATTCCACCATTGATCATTTGCGGAAATTAAATCAAGATTGCAATGCATACATGGAACAATAAAAATTCACACACATTAACACAATTGTTTAACGGGAAAGACTGAAGTTGAAAACCCCAGCTATCTGTATATAATATATGTCATAGAGATCATGTAACAATCCTCATACAAAGCTGATCATATCATGCTCTCAGTACAATACAATCTCTACACACTAATCAGGCCTGACCTTGCAAACTATTGACCGAGATTAGGCCGCTCTCTGCACGCGCACTTGCTGAAGAAGTTCAATGAACTAGAATTAATCTGCACCCATGCAACCATAGCATCTTCCACCGAGTGTTGATTTATCAATGCATCACTATAATCACAATCGATAGTCAAATTTCATCGTCCACGTAAATCGCCATGCATCAGAAGAACAACCGATGTTCAGTTGATTAAACAAAAAGCATATTCACTAATTATTAACTTATTAATCAACTAAAGAATACATCAGTTAACTACAGTGCATGGACAGTTTCAGTGGAGACCAGTGAAGAGGTAGGTGAAAGAGCAGTGTGACTATCAGTTGTGACTATAGTGTTGCATGATTTGCAACACACAGTGGTTGGAGATGCCAATGAGGATTGTGTGAGAAAGGTCAGAGTAAGACCTAGAGCTTCAAGAGCCATTCTTCAGTTGCCATGATCGTAGACAAGAGAGGCAAATTAAAGGTGTGGCAAAGATTGGTGCATGGATTTGCAAGGTCGGGCTTGATTAGTGTGTAGCGATTGTATTGTACTAAGAGATTGATATGATCATCTTTGTATGAGTATTGTTAGATGATATCTATGACATATATTATATACATATAGTTGGGGTTTTCAGCTTCAGGCTTTCCCGTTAAACAACTGTGTTAATGTGTGTGAATTTTATTGTTTCATGTGTGCATTGCAATCTTGATTTAATTTCCGCAAATGATCAATGGTGGAATAGATTCTGTATTTTGCATGAAGTTAAAATAGTGTGAGATCAAGATAATCTTGGACATATAACACATAAGTTATATAATTTCTACATGGTATCAGAGCATGCAAGCTCTAAGGTACCAGAAAGGAGTCTCTAGATCAACTTCCCAGATAATGAGCTGAAGTCGAAGGGAAGTGATCCATCGAAGGAGGGTCATAATGAATCCCACATCATCGACATGAAGCAGAGAAGGTAATATGAGTGTGAATCAAGACTGAAACAGAGGATCAAGGAATGTACAAACTGCAGAAGGATTTGCTCTTGAACATATTGGTGACACAACTCTGGAATTTTGGCAGCATTTGACTCAAATAGGATCATAGGTCATGTTTACAAGATTTGTAATCGAATGAGAGGCAATCAGATTTCCCAAACCCATGGAGGCAAAGTGAAAAAATGAAGATATCCCAACCCGACACGAACTGCAGACAAATGTCATGTTCAAGAGTGACATATTGCCAACACAACTGACGAATAACTTCCATTTTCCCCTACCATTTATGGCGAGTACCTCTTCATTTTTACACAAGCTTGAAGAGGATAGCATATTCTTGTCATATAAGTTTGTCCTTCGGACAAATCCAACCTAGTACATTTTACGAGCCCTAGGAAGGGGAACTCGGTTAACATCATGATTAACAATTTCTGATGTCATTTAGGTTTAACGAGTCTGACAAAGGGAGAACTCAGCATCTTTTCATGTTTAGAGAGTTTGAAAAGACAACGAAAAATAAAACTCCAGCAATCCATTTTCGTAGGTAGTCCCACAGATCTGAAAAGGTAGAAAACTATGTCTGAGAGAACCTCCTAGTCGCAATAGGCTAGGGTATTCCTTTTTCGTAAATAATCTATCCCAGCCCGAAAAAGGGGTAAACGTATTCTGGGTAGATGTCGTTTTGCAGCCAATTTAACGAGCTCAAAAAAACAAGCGTCTCAGCAATATTTTCAGTTTTAGAGAGTCAGAAAAGAGCTGAAAGATGACTCCTCCTGGAGGAACGAGTGGTATTACGGGTAGCTACTGGTTCCGGTAATGGTGGAACTGCTCAGAACAAGTAAAGGTTAAGAGGCTGGCTAACTAGACCACTCATTGTAGCGGTTCCTCGGGAATGGGTAAAACAACCAGGTGAAGCCATATGATCGGCCAAGCAGATGGGGACGATGGAATGAAAAAAACAAGGCTCATCTAGAAAAATAGGCTGATAAAATGGCAATCACGAGAGATAAAATAAGAATGGTTTCATTTTTACACAAGCTTGAAATCAGGAAACTCTGCTTGAGGTTGGTTTCATTTTTACACAAGCTTGAAACAAAGATCAACTATGCTTGAAACCGGTTTCATTTTTACACAAGCTTGAAACAGAAACAAACTATGCTTGAAAAATTAAGCATGCCCCAGCATGGTGACTCAATTCGAGGTACATTCCCCCAAGCTTCAGTGCATTCACTAGTGTAGACTGCTAGTTACTGACAGGTGGATGGAATGAAGGTTTAATTATGAGACCAAGAGAAAGACTCAACTGGGATTTTACGAGATCTTATCAAAGACTCGAATTTACTGGGAAAGTGTTTCATTTTTATAACGAGGTTGACACATTAAAAGAACTATCCTCATAAGAGCTTGTTTCATTTTTTAAGGAGCTTGACACAAGAAAAACAAACTGTGCTCCGAGGACCTTGTTTCATTTTTTAAGGAGCTTGACACAAGAAAAAGAACCTTGCTCCGACCAACTTGTTTCATTTTTTAAGGAGCTTGACACAAGAAAAAGAACCCTGCTCCAATGAGCTTGTCATGTTGAATAAGAAGTCATGGCTTCCAAGAGTTTTGCACCAGATGGGAGAACAACATCTTTGAAATTAGGACCCAATTCCCCCAACACATGATGCACAATGGCTCTATCACTGATTGCGGGCACGGGATAGGTATCCACATAATTAACTTGAGGCGAGGAGTATACAACCGGTGGATAAAGACCCGGCAGGGATGATGGTGGGCTAGCTACCATATTAGGACCAAATAACGCAAGTTTATCAATGGTCACGATCCAAACTTGGTGCGGAAAACACATCACACGAAAGAGGGAGGAGACCAGCGCTCCCATGGCATAAGTATAATCGCGGCCCAAGAGTAAATTAAATTCCAAGGGGCCAGGAACAACCATCACGTCCATATGGACAGTTTTCCCTCCCAAAGTAACAGGCAACTTCGGAAGGATCCCTAATGGTTGACTGGTTCTTCTGTTAAATGGCAATAGATTCTGCGTAACAGGCATAAGCGGCAGCGAACCGAAAGCTTGCCAAGTAGTTGAGGATAAAATACTAACAGACGCGCCTTCATCTATAAAGGTGCTGGGTACGACCAAATGGGAGGCCTGTACTGTGATCTCAAAGGGCACATAAGAAGGAAGGCGATAACTTGCGAATCGACCCCAATCGAAGGAAGCGACCAAACTACTTGGAGGGGCTACCATCGAACCGAGATGGTCTTCCCTTGGTGTTACGAGATAAGAAGGAGCATCCTCTGCCACCTCCATCATGGAGGCAGAAGGAGTATCCTCCGGGACCTCCATCATGGGAGGCGGAGGAGTAGCTTCCTGAGATATAGGGATAGGAGAATCTTTCTCCAAGTCTGAGGAATCTAAAGAAACAAGAAGAACTTAAGGGATATGAGATCCACTCTCAACGAAAAAGACCTGGTGCACTGCAGATGGGGCCAACTCAACCGATCCCACGACCAATTGTTGGTAAAGGATGGATTCATGATGGTGAATTTTCGGGGGAGGGGGGGCAAGCAAGGATGACTCTTGACTGATCGTTGAATCAACTGGTGAAGGACTCAAAGAAAGCTGTTTGTAACCAGCTGGAAGGCACGTTGCAGAAACAATCGAGTTGTCCAAAACTATCTTGGCTTCATCCATATACGGACAAAGGTGAATGGCATGGTGCTCTTCACACAACTTACAGGGATGGGCAAGCTTACCCTGCTTCTTAGGAGATTTACCAGCACTAGCTGAAGACGTGCCCCCAACCTGACTCCCGGAAGCCAAAGGCAATGGCAGACGACCGCTGGACCATACTTCGAGCACCTTCGGAATGCCGGGGCAATCTCGAAGAAGATGGTTTCCTTGGAATAACATGCAAGGGAACTTAACTTTCCACGGAGGGTTGGGAGGTTCATCGAGAGTAAGTGTTTTAGAAGCAACAACTGCAGAATTATCCTCTCGCTTATTTGAATTCTTCTTCTTAGTCTTCTTCTTCTTCTTCTTAGCCACCTGGGTACTAGAATCCAAACTTTCACCAGGCGAAGTAGAAGATGAAGACGAAGAAATAGGCGAAGAATGGGAGAGGTCCACCTTCGAATCAACATGGCATTGCTCAGGACGGTAGCCGGAACACTTGAGACTACAGAGGTTGAAAACAACCAAATAGAAAACCCAACAGTTAACCCAGGGAGGGATAACGTGGCCATATAAGGAGCACCAATATTTCCTAAAGTAGGAAAATGAATAGGAATCCCTTCAGAGGGGACTCCTTGATTGGAAAACTTAGGAAAAGTTGCCATCAGAAACGACCTTGAAATAAAACACTAAGGACAAAAATTCTAACTAGGAATATTTCATGGGCAATTAATTTTAAGTCACTGAAACCAAACTCTGCTATTTCATATTTTAAGAGTCGAGAAACAAGCAAAAGGTGACTCTATCGCTTTCAGGACGGACACGAGCTTGAAAGGACAAGAGCTTGATAACCTTTTCAGTTAAATGAGTCAGTAAAGATCAAAGTGACTACTCTGATAATCTAGGTAAATGGGTGTACCAGATATCCGTGAACTTCCATATACACCTTGGTAAAAATGAAAGAGAAATCAACCAAGGACTTAACGTATGTGCAGGTAATCTCTCTGAATGCTGTGTCCGGTGTATCACGGGTAAAAGGTGGCAGACTCGACTTCCTATAGATAAAGTATTTGCAACCTAATGGGGTCTCCCTTTATATACGTGACGGTACGGGGAGCACAAGTCCGTACTAGCACTGTCTGTAGCCAGATGGCAAGCGAAAGCTACTAGGCTTAAAGATGCCAGAACACGTCTCTACCTTAGACTACTAGATATTCCGTTAAGTTTCAATGCTGCCTTAGGTTAATTTAGTAAATTTTAAAGTTGATCTTCAATTTACGTTTCGATTTCAAGGCCCTACCGCATGTCCTCTAAAAATCTCCTATATGCAGCTATATGAGAAAATAAATCTTTCAATTCAATGAATGCTATCTAGTTAAGGGAAGAGCTTCAAACAATGATGCAACAAACAACAATATTGCAAACGAAAATTTTCCAAACTAGATGACTTTCACTATCCAAAAGTAATCTAAAACATTCAATGATGCGAATTATGCAATGTAATCTATGCAAAATCCTCTTTTTTTGAAAACTATGCAATTGTAATCTATGCACAATTTCCTTTTTCTTTTGAAATGATAAGATTGCACTCAATGCATTTTTTCGATGAAACGAGAATCTACTTAATGCATGATTTTAATGAAAGAAAATGCACTCAATGAGATTTTTAGCTATCAATCATTAAACAATGTAATCTAAGTTCAATGATAAAACTCAAAAAATACTCTTCAATGCAACGTGATCTAATGCATTTTAACGAAAAGCAAGCTTTAAGACAAAAACTAAATGAACGCAAATTTTCTTAATGAAGGATGAATGCAAAAGAGATGTAAACAAACACTAAGAATGCAATCGTTGTTTTAAACACTTTGTAATGAAATTCCTCAAAAGGCTACAAGACATATGAGGTCAAGCACAAAAAGGAGTTCCAAAGCATGAGCTCAAAACAAGGCATTCATTCCCTTTTACATCAAGCAATCATAGAAAGAAGACTTTTCAGCTGAACAATGAGCAATGTAATTTATGCTCACAAGTGAAAAAGTAGAAGAGAGAACATGTAAAGCATACAGAGAAAAAGACCAGAAGGGAAAGACACACTGGTGAAGGATTTAGGGAAAAAACCTCATTTTTTCATATACCCTGAAATTTGCACGACTTTTGTGGGTGAAACTAGCGCCAACTGGTGCGACTTGCTCACTGACAACTAGTGCCAACTACCAATTGGTGCGGGTTGCTAACTGACAACTAGCGCC
Source organism: Pinus albicaulis (assembly GCA_034641835.2). Lineage (NCBI taxonomy): Eukaryota > Viridiplantae > Streptophyta > Pinopsida > Pinales > Pinaceae > Pinus > Pinus albicaulis. The sequence continues at coordinate 742,650,542 of CM076582.1, read as the reverse complement.
AATCGGCGTGACTGTCAGAAAAATAAAAGCGCTAATGCCTGAATAGGAAAAAACAAATAATTTCTCCCAACCAAGACCAGACTCACCACTTCAAGCAAAAACTAAAAGATCGTAAGTGATGAAAAACATAGGAACAAACAGGGAAATGGTCGTTCGACTAAATTCGTCGAATGACTAAAACCTCAAAGAGTGAAAAACTCAAAGGAAACTCCCCAGTGGAGTCGCCAATTTGTTGTCCAGATAAATCCCCTTTGCGGACAGAGGCAATCCCTCTAGCCCTAGGGTGGGTCTAGAAACTACGGGAACATACTAACATCTACCTTCCTAGATTGTAAATGAAATTCAGAGCAAGGAAGATGAACCACCTTGTTCTGGTGCTATGATGTCGTCTTCTGTCGAAGCTACTTGATCCGTCGCTCTTCTACAACTCGATACACGCTGCTGCCAATGTTCGATTACCTGTACAGACAGTCGAGACAACACGATAAGCGTAACACCACGAAAAACATAAAACAATTACAACCTATCTAACTAATCAAGGAATGCTAGAAATCTCATTATAGATGTAAACAAGAATGGAAGATAAACATTAGATGCATTTTATTATGATAAAGACAAGGGGATTTTACAACCAAGCCTTGATGTTGAGGCTCTCCTTTGGCAGGTCTGTATCCAAGCACATTTGTCACACCCTCATGAACAAAGGTCCAATATCTCTCTATGTTCTCAACACACAAAAACAATCACACTCTGCACTGTTCTCCAGAAGCTATGATTGCTTCTTCTCTATGCTAACTTTTTCAGCTATATGTTCAACTAGCACATCAATGGAAGATGGCTATATTTGTAGAGGAGAGGAGGAGGTTGGGATCCCTACAATAGTGGAAGGGAGGCCTTATCTCTTGGGAGGTTTCCCCATAAGGTGGAAACAAGAGGCAAAAGGAGGGAGACCGTGGTTATTCAGTCGAACCACTCCCTATGACTCATCCACGAAGTTGTTGTGATCGAAACTTCGCCTCTATTTTTTAAAAAAATTCCATAAACAGATTGGCGTGGGTGCTTAACTGGGACAGAGCGCCAACTGCCGTGGGCTCAGTGTTAATTTTCCTCATTGGCGCAAGGGCATAACAGGCTACCTGCGCCAAGGAAAAAACAGGTGTTTTTAGTGGTTTGCTCAGGAAATGGTCAACAGAGGGAATGTTGTACTCATGGCAAGGGATGCAATGATGGTATTTTCAAGGCATGACACTTCTAATTAGTCATAGAAATGACCCTCCAATGTGCAAGATGGGGATTGTAGGGATAGTGACAAATTACTGTGTAACAGTAATGGTGGATGTAGAAATCAAGAAACAAATCCAAGAGTTTCTTGATAAATGGGTCATCAGACCAAGCACATCGCCATGCGGGTCACCTATTGTATTAGTGCCAAAAAAGGATGGAACATGACGCATGTGTGTGGAATTTAGAACCTTGAACAAAATCACGGTAAAGAATTTTTTCCCTCTTCCTCAAATTGATTATTTACTTGATCAATTGAAAGATGATTTTTATTTCACTAAGTTGAACTGGAGGAGTGGCTATCATCATATTAGGATTGTCGAAGGAGACATTTGGAAGACATAATTCAAGACAAAGCAAGGTTTGTTTTAGTGGTTGGTTATGCCATTTGGGCTTTGTAATTCTCCTGCTACATTCATGAGAGTTATGAATGATGTTTTAAGGCATTTTCTTGATGATTTTGTGATATTCTACGTAGATAACATACTGATTTTCACCAAGACTCATGAAGAGCATGTCAAGCATGTTAGGCAAGTACTAGATGTCTTAAAGAAAGAAAAATTGTTTTTAAAGATGTATAAATATGAATTTGGGAAAACTTCTTTAGTATACTTGGGTCATATTGTTGGAGGGGGTGAGTTGAATATAGATCCCTCAAATGTCGAATTCATTTTGATTTGGCCAAAACCCAAGACTATAAAAGAGGTTGGAAGCTTCTTGGGAGAAGCCCAATATTGGAGAAAGTTCATTTCTAATTTTTCTTCCATTGCAGCTCCATTACGTGCATTGACAAGCGTGAAACAGGTTTTTCAGTGGGGAGGCAAGCAACAAAAAGCCTTCGATGCATTGAAAGAAGGAATCAATACAACACCAGTGCTTGCACTTCGAGATTTGAGACAATCAATTGAGATACAAACCGATGCAAGTGACTAGGCCATGGGAGCAGTCTTGATGCAACATGGTAAGCCCATATGTTATCATTTTGAAACTTTTAATGCTGCAGTGATTAACTACCCTAAATATGATAAAGAATTGTATGATTTGGTGAAAAGTGTGAAAAAATGGAAACATTTCTTGATGGGTAAGGAAATCATCATTCACACTAACCATCAACCATTGCAATACTTGCAATCACAAACCAAGCTACAACAAGCGAGGCACTTCAGATGGATGGGTTTCTTACAACAATTCCACTTGGTGATAAGGTATAAAAAAAGGTATATATAACAAAGTTGTTGATATGCTATATAGGCCAATTATTAGTGCATCTACTATTCTTAAGCATAATTATATCATGCATGAGAGCTGTGTTTAGTAGTATGCTTTAGATGAGGATTTTAAGGATGTATATGCAACTTTGTGTCAAGGTAACTAAGTAGAGGAATTAGATTATCATGTTCATTATAAATTGTTGTATCATCTTAGAAATCTATGTATTCCACATGGAGAAAGAGTCAAAATCATAAGGGACGTGCATACTTCTCTTATTGCTGGCCATTTTGGTGTAGGCAAGACAGTGGCACAATTACAAAGGTATTGTTATTGGCCTCACATGATTGAAAGTGTGTCATGATATGTAAGAGGATGTCCTTTATGTGCATTTATTAATCCTAGCAATAGAAAGTTGGGATTGTATACTCCACTTTTTGTTCCTTCCCATCCTTGGGAAAGTGTTTCTCTGTATTTTGTGGGAGGTCTACTTATGTCTAGGAAAGGTCATGATTATCTTTACGTAGTTGTGGATCGTTTCAACAAAATGTGTATTTTTATGCCACATAAAAGTAGGTTACAACTGAACATACTACACAATTGTTCTTTCAGAATGTATGGGTACATTTTGGGTTGCCCACATCCATTATTGCTGATCGAGATTCTCGATGTATCGGGAAATTTTGGTCAAGCTTATGGGGACTCATGGACACGGAATTGAAAAAGATCACAACACTCCATCCACAAACCAATGGCTAAATAGAAGTAGTGAACAGAACGGTAGTTCATTTTCTTCGTGGTTATTGCAGCAAGCATCCTAAATTGTAGGATGAACATTTGCACTACATTCGACATGCTTACAACTGGGCCAAGCATTTATCAACTCAAACATTTCCATTTGAGGCATGCTTGGGATACTTACCAAAATATTCTTTAGATTTTATATTTGGGAAATATGTTGCTATTGATGGACATAGTGACATAGATAAGGCCATGCGATTCATTGAAAAAGTTCAATTGGTGCATCAAATGGTTCAAGAACATTTGGAAAAGAGGCAAGCCAAGTACAAGACAAGACATGATAAGCATCGTGTTGATCATAGTTTTCAAGTGGGAGATGAATTTTGGCTTCACATTAGCAAGGGAAGACCCCAAGGAGAAGGTAAAAAACTTAAACCAATCAGATATGGTCCATTCAATATTTTAGAAAAGATTGGTAATAATGCCTTCCGGTTAGATTTTCCTTCGTATATGCAAATCTATGCAGTTGTTAATGTTGAAAATTTGAGATTATATGAGCCTCCTTTGATTGAATATCAAGGAGAGAATGTTCATATTCCTTCAATTGAAGATTTCTCTCCTGAATATCTTGAAGTATTGTAGCAAGACACCATCCTTGACAAGATAACAGGAACTTCAAAATGAGGGAACGTGGAGTACCTTCATGTGGGGCTCAAAGGTACAAATCCAAGAAAATCCAAATGGATTGAGATTGGAAAGGTGAGGGAACTGTACCCTCATCTGTTTTTTGTCTAAAAATGATCTTTTGGAGGTCAAAAAGCTTCCAGTGGGGAGGAATGATCTAGTGGATCAATAAAGTGCTCAAAATTCAAAGTGTTCAAAAGTGCTTGAAACCGGTGCCAAAAACTAGATCTCGTCGCCATGAATCCAACACAACTTGAATCACTCAAAAATGATATTGTATGCTCCAGATATTGTTTTATGATCATTTCCTAAACAACTAAAAAAAATTCAGGTTGGATGGAGGTACGCTGAATGGGCAAGTTATCTATGTTTCTAGGGCCAATGGCAGGCTTCTAAGTGGCCTCACTGGATTGGTTCGAATTGTTGTGTTTTGATTGGTTCGATTTTGCAAGTTTTGAATGGTTGAATGGTTGGTATGTTAGATCAATGAAGGGGAGCCACATGGGCCAATGGTGGGCAACCATGTGGCAACATGAGACCTCCAGGTGAGTCGAACATGAGACGAGTGGAGTGGAAACACAATGCTTTATGGATACACCTTCGGGTGAGACTTAACATATTATGGAGTAATGTTTTATTTAAAGGTTCATAGGTTCATCTATGGGGGACGGGGTCGGGGCTAAACCCTGGTCCCCGGTCACCTCACCACCTAGGAGACTATGGACAGGAGGGGAGCCAAGGGCTCGGGCTTAACCTCAACCCAAAGCCCTAGTACCAAAACCTTACCATGATTTAGCATGGGTAAAATCCACCCTGGTACCATGATAACCAAACCATAGTCACGGGCGTAGTTTATAATGGATCGGTGTTGAGTTGTGACATAACCCCCGATCAATGGGAATGTGGCCCAATTTTTCCCGCTCATGGGGGTCACTATGCATTTAAAGGAGGCAACAATTTGCACCCAATTTAGTGCAAATCTCGTCGGCGCTGAGTGAAATTGTCGCTTGGTTATTTTGAAAAAGTCGGATTCATCAAGAAGTTAGCAGGTGAGTGCAGTTTGTAGAGCAGTTAGCAACAAACTTCTCCAGAGAATAAATTCTTGATTTTTTGACCAAATTGAGCCCAACAAGAGCCCATCTTGGGTTTTTTAACTGTTCTGGAGCCATCGGAGACATTATTTTTGCATTATGAGCACTGTAAATCCATGTAATCACAAATTTGAGCACTTAATGAAAGAGCCCCAACATTAGAAGTTGGACCAAGAGGGGTGAAATCCTTCATCATTTTGTTGCCTTGTGTTACTGTATATGGTAATATTGTCTTTCTTTTTATGCAGCTTCAAATTGAGTTAAAAACCATTAATTTATGTGCTTTTGCAAATGGACTAATTTCCTAAAAGACGTAAAATTTTACTTGCACATTTCATCAAACCTTCAAGTTTATAAATACATATCAGTGAGGTGGTCTCAGGAAATCCCAAGGGTCGGGGGTGGAGACGGTTTTCTCCGGTAAGCCCTTAACAGGTGGGTGGAGATAGGAAAATTCCTCTGGGTATGGTGAAGGAATTATGAGGCATTCAAGCTTGTTTCGGTTTGGTGATCACTGAACCGATTTGGGTGAGATCATAGTAACTTGAGGGTGGAGGTGGTTTAACCTTTGGATTCCCTATTTGGTTGTATTTGGTTTATCCCATGTGATCCCACATTAATGATTGGAATATGGCACGGGGGTGATTGGCTGAAAGATATATTTGGTTCAACCCAATCTATGGTCGGGTAGTATGTGGAAGTCGTGGACTTGGTTAGCTTTATGCATATGTTATTATGTGTTATTTCGTATTGAGGTCGATGAGCACATGTATTGGTTATTGTGTTGATTTTATGACTAGTTTGTCATAGATTCATTTTGTTTAAATGTTGGTTACATGCACGATACATTATTATAGTATGATGTGCTCTTTTTATGGATCTTGTTCATGGTTTGATAAGTTATTGAATGGTTATATGAATGCATGAGCTAACAAGTGTTGATGTAGCTAGCTTGAGAGGGCATTAAGCCTTCTTGATGATTCTATGATGAACTTAATGAGTCATTATACATATATCCATTCATGACCTATTGGTACCTTGTCTACACACTACAACGAAAATACCTTCTAACAGAGGTTATAATAGAGGTTCTTAGTGTTATTAAATTGGCAAAAAATGTCAAAAAAACCTATGCTAAAACATTTGTTTGAGGTAGCGGATGTTTTAGTGCAGATTATAATGGAACTTCATCACAACTAAAAAAAATTGGGCAGTCAGAGGTTTTAGCGGCGTGCTTCATGGAAAAATACCATGAGTGTGCTAAATATCTAAAAGCACCATGGTTGTATACATAACTAAAAGAAATGATGTATTGAATGCAAAGAACATCGGTGCCTGAAATGTATACCACCCAGTGTGTATATTTTAAAAAAATTCCCTGGTGCGTTCTTTTTAGGATCTACACAGGGGTAGGCAAACAAAAAATTGCAGACTCGGTGCTTTTATTTAAGCTCACAACTTCGATCCGTATGATTTGTATAAAAGCATTGGTGCACTAATGATATAAAATTTTCGATGCTATTAATTTGAATAATGCATTAGGGCTGGAAATGATATTTTGTAGCACCAAGACATTAGTTCTATGAAAGCACCGGTGCGTTAAGAATTACAATGCATTGGGGCATGAAATGCAAACTATACATGTGCTTGAAGAATATAATGCCTCAGTGTTTTCATTTTCAGATAACGCACCAGCCATGAAAAAAATATTTTCATAATGGTACATTTAGATAAAATAATGCATCGTTGTGTGTTTATGTTATATATGCATTGATGTTTTGTATGAGATTTTATCTTTTTTAGAAACATCGACATGTGGCAGTGCCATTATTGTGATTTTTTAAATCCGTTATTCATCAAATTTTTTTTTTTTTCTAAGTAAGACTATTATATTAATATTTCACATAATTTACATTTCGAAGCTTGCCTCCAGCATTGCTATGCTAGCCAATTTCGGAGGGAGTAGAGTTAAAAAAAACCAGAGTGTGACCACCCCAGATGGGGAAACCAACACAAAAATTGCTACCTTGAGCAAGGAAACCAACATTAACAAAATAGGAGCTAGAGTATATCATCAGGTTCATTAAAAGCATGCTATCTGAAAAGTAAAACAACACAGAGAGAATTAACCTCTCAAAATTGAGGCTATAATTCATGTTACTTGTCATGAGGCTAAGGCGGAGGCTCTTCAATAACCAGACACGAGTAGTCTTCCGAATAATCCTCATCTTTCTTGGAAGGTTTCACGTTGGGATCTGGCGTAGAGGCGGTGTGCACCATGCCACCTTTTCCATCCTTCCTTTCATCCTTAGAGCAGACATGATTGCTGCTTCCACTGCCTTCACTGCTGGAGGAGCGCTCTCTTGGTTTGACTGGCAGCGCCGCTGACTTTTGAGAGTGTTGTAGGGGAGCAAGTGAAATTTTTTATTTTCTGAGTCGTTTTCTCGAGCCTGAGCCTGAAGGCATCTCCCAAAAAATCACTGTGATGGTGGTTGTGACCTGAGGGCATTCCAGAGTGAAGTCATAATGAAACTGGGTCATATTATCCTCGGGAGGAGGGGTGCGGCTATCTTTGTGGAGTGAAATGGGGGTGAGAGGACTGGCCCTTGCCCCAGCCTTAATGACACCTCATTCTATGCCTCCGTGGCATGCCTGATCATGAGTGAGCGTGACTAGGGGGAGAGTCAGAGGGATGGCTTGTGAGCAAGGGCGATGAGGTGTTGGGATGGCTAGAGTGAAGAGACGATGTAATAGTGGGGCGAATGGTGAAAAAATACGGCACATCCAACTGCAAATGCAAGTCGTAGAGGATGTTGAAGGGCTCAGAGGAGCATGGAGCAGAAAGAGCCAAGAAACTGAAATCGCAGGAGCCAAATGACCAAGGAGAGAGGGGTGGCGCCATGAAATAACTCTTAGGCTGGCAGACCGAATGGTCATTAACACGTGAGGCAAGGTGAGCAGCTGGAGGCTTTAATGCCTACAGGATGATCCCCATGCGTGGCCATGTGCCACGCTGACGATGAGCCACGTTACATTCCCATTTATGCACCCGCATCCAGGGGTTATTCATCGAAAAACTGACTTATATATTATAGCAATATTCATATAAATTAAATTTAATTAGTGCATTTATATATAATGTTTGGTTTAATTTATTATATTATCAAATTTCACATCTCTTCATTATAATATTTAATCATCCATATATTTAATCAGTGGTGTAACATTTCACAGCGACATTGAATAACGTAATAGAATAAATTAAAACATATTTCATTATATATCAATAAGAGGATCTTTGTCATATAAAATGGGATAGTTATTGGTAACCCCTTGTCTTTCAATTGGACACTGTGTCCATCACATTAAACAAAATGCTTGATTTTCACACAAAATTATTTCAAAAAATACAACTTGCATTGATATCCAAATAAATCACAATTCTTCGTTGGAACTGCTATTAGTGCTCGAGCTACTTCCATGACTTGGGCTATTTGGACGAATGTTTTGTTGATTACATCAATTGTTTTCATCTTCTTGATTTTGTTCCATCTGTAAACATAAAAATAAAGTGTAACGAGTGTATTTACATTGGTGAGAATAATGAAAATTGAAATAAATAATATACTTTGTTAGCACTGAAAATGTTAATGGTGTAATCGCCATTGTGTCACTATATTCAATTTTTTTTTTTAATTGTGTCCTAGTCCATGTCCAAAGTTTGAGTCATTTCCAGTAAAATTTAAAAAGAGTCCCAACATCAAGGTATTTTTAAGTGAATAGGCGTCATAGTGTTTTAGAGTCCTAAAATAAGTTAAAATATATATTTTGACTTATGTTAGTGTTGAAGGTTAGTCGTTGTTTTGCTAATAAAGTTGTAGTCAAATGGTCTGGAATAATAGCTACCTTTGTTTCAAATTCATTGTCAAAACAATAATGCAATAGAAGACAACTATTTCTCATACACGAAAGTCATATATTCCACACAGTGAAAAGTGCAGCTATTTCAGTGAGATTTTGGTTATCTCAATAAAGAGGCTACAGGTAAAAAGGTAATCAGTTTTCAAAGCAGGAAAATTAAGGCTTCGTGGAAAATATTGCAACCAGATTTCTTTAAAAGCAAAGTGCTTCCTAAAGAAAACAGATTGACCAACAAGGGGGGAGATCCGGAGAAAAGCAGTACTGAATGTTTAAAGGAAGCTCGCTAGGAATTAGAGTAAGGAATGAACTGATGGAGAAGAACCACGTGCAGGATTAGCGGACGGCCATGATCCAACCGCATATCCGAAGGGGAAGAGACCGAAAACTGAGATGACATCTCAAACTAAATAATATAAGTTGCGATGCGATGAAGGGTGAGCAAGGAAGACCGTCAGATATGGACACAGATCAACGGTGGAGATTAAAGCGCAAATGCAGAGATTTCACAAATTGCAGTTTTTAAAGTTTGTCGTTAAGGAAATCATGTGGCATGTTAATTGATTTGCGATGCGATCAAGAAAAGGGGCATGTCGGTGTAGCCACTAACAAATATTGCACATCGTATAGTTTATGGTTTAGCCGTTATCAGGGTAGAGTTAAACTTGCGAGAGGCCGATTTGCGATAATATGAAAAGTTGTGATGTGTGATTGCTTCTGATTGGTCACCAACTTGTGGGGTCCAAGAACCACATTTTTGTATGTAATGCATGTTAAAATGTAGTTTCGTGCTGCATTAAGATTTATACAAGGAAGAAAGCATGGTACGAGGAATCTGACACGTAATGATAAGGTGGAAGTGTGAAGCTTAGTGGGATGACTCGGCACTAGTTTTTGAATCACTTCAAAGACATGTCATTACTCCTTGCATAATTATAGGCGCGAAATTAGAGAAGAGAGCTTAGTGATCAATCAATCTGAGGCCTTTGCGCATGATACAGGTAGAAAAAACCAATCCTCCAGCAAGTAGTCTCAGGTTTCGTGGACAACATTGCAACTAGAGTTCAACAGTGGTATTCGTGAGAAGTTTAGTTGTCGTAGAATGAGGAAAAGTGGAAAAGTAAATAGGTTAGAGCCTGCTAACACAAGATTTGTGGATGCAAGGGAAAAATCACAATTCAAATCTGCAGGTTGGTATAAATTCCTCCAGAATTTTTATGGGGAGAACGTGGCACTGGCTCAAGCTTTCACTGAGTCTTTTGATGGTGAAAAGGTTAGGTTAGGCAACAAAACATTAAGTATTTCTGAGGCTATCATAGCTCTTGCAACCCAATCTTCTGAAACCGGTGAACGTTGGTTTAAAAGCAAAGCGCTGCCTGAAGAAGTAATTTCTTACCTTAAGCCCGAATATGCTCATATGAAATGGAATTCAACTGCTCATATTTCTTGTTTTAAAGCCGATTGGAAACATGTTATTACCTCAGTCCAGAAATACATCACATGCGAACTGAGGTTTTCTTCTATTCATCGTTATTAGTTGAGATTCCTGGCCCACATCTCAGGAGAAAAACCTCTGAACCTCCCCTATTTTCTGTATAAATCTCTGCTTAAAATGTCCCTCAAGTTTCTAAAAATTCCAAACTACTCCTTGCATAATTTGTATCACAGAGGGATGATTAAAATTTTAGTTGTCTATCATCTCAGAAAGAAGAAGATTACTTGGCATAGGTTTTTAAGAGAGGAAGGGTTTGACAGTATTAATTCCAGAAGAAAGGTAGGGAGGCCAAAGAAGAAAGACATCCATGAGAAAACCAGTGCTGCCCCCGTTTCAAATAGTTCACCATCTTCTCCTAAGAAGCATATGTCAAAGAATAAAGAAAAAATTGCCTCCTCTTCACAAAGCCAACCTAAGAAGAAAATTTTCATGGCAGAAGAACCAGTGGAAGTCAACCTTGGTATGAAAATTCCAAGCCAGATCCCTGAGTAATCTCATCAAGTGTAGCCAAATAGTGGCACATCTCTCACTGAGTCCACCCTCTCACAAGTTTTGCTTTCTCTCAAGAAAGAAAAACAGAAAATGACAGAGCCTACCATAGAAGAAGAGTCTAATTTCATCCCTAATCCCTATGTCAAAAGACCTCATACTAGACCAAGAAACAAACTCAGGCTAAACAACAAGCTTATTGCCAATCCTAAACTAAGGGATGAAATTATCAACATTGAAGAAAGCCCAGAAGACAAAATTGAAAAGAAGAAGAAATCTCAGCCAGAGAGCCAAGCACAGAAAAAGAGGTCTGATAAAAGGGTAACTAAAGCAGAAGGCATAAGAATCTTTGCTTCTATTCCGGACATTTGATGAATGAAGAACAAGGCTAACTCGAAGAAAACTTTTTGGGTAAATATTCCATGTTTTCTGATTATTGCTACCTTTTCTGCAAAAGTATAAATTATTTTGAAATATCAGCATGTGATGGAAATTGGCTACTTTTTGTTTTGAATCATGATGGTGACATTAAAAATATGAAGTGGAGAGGTTATTCAGTTGCAATGGATGCTGCTAGGTGTCTTATATCCAACCTTCTCCAAAATATCATGTTTCTGTTTTGCACATTTAATATGAGACAACCACATGTCATTCCCACTGTTTTTACACTTTTTGCTGAATATTGGTTGCACTAAAATAGAAGAGTGGTCTTCGAATAGGCTGCCACCTCGCACAACCATTTTGGAGTAACAACCTTCATGATGCTTATCTTGTTTTTAATATAACATTTTGTAATTAAGATTAAAGGATAAGCCTCACCTCTTGCACGAGGTTGTAATGACTTTTGAAACAGATTTACCTTTTTATGTGGAAGATGCCAGTATCATATTTTGTATATATATGTGAAACTGATATGAAGTCAAGGTTGGTTGGTGGTTATAGAATTTTGACTTATATGACCTGTAATATTTTTTGTGAATGAAATGGAATGATACTACTGAGGACTTATTTCCAATTTGTTGTGTGTATTGTCTAATTTACTTGTGTTTCCATATCTTCTTTCTTCTAGTTTCAGTTTGAAAACCAATATGTTGTTATGAATATTTATCAGTCTCTTAAACATGCTATGTGTTTTATCAATTTTTGTTAGTCTCACACAGTGAGCATTCCTAGTAAATATATATTTCAATAATGGAAGAGCATCATTCATGACAGTTATTATTCATGATATTTCAATGAGAATCTTGTCAGACTAGAAATAGCTTTCTCCCAATGGAATATTGTCAAACTGCTACTTTTGTGAATTTCTACTAAATGAAGTAGATTTATGTTTCACAGACTTAATGTTTCCTCATATCTCACAATTTCCTCTCCTCATAGGCTACAAACTTGCACTCTGCTACCACATAAGATTCCAATACCCTCTTTAGTAGAACTGTGGATTTGACCAAAATATCTCTTCAGTGAATCAGAGTTTATACCATATTCCAATCCCATAAAACAAAACATTAAAATTTCCTTAGAATTTAAGCTGTGTCTGTTCAGGCACTTGCTGCAGTCCAAGTGTTGATTCCAGCGCCAACATATTTTGGTGTGTCTGTCGGGAGACGAAGTATTCTCCCGAGTCTATTGTTATGAATTGCTGATAATCAGTTCTTGATGGTGAATGAGAATTGGTAACCTGAAGAAGGCTGCAAATTTTTTCACCTAGCAACTCCACAAAGAGGAAGAGGGGTTTCAAGGCCTCCTTATACAAGGAGGAATTAGAGATCTCCAACTGTGACTCCAATTGCTGACCCAGAGAAAATCATCAAATATGCTAATGGAAAATAGAGATCAATTAAAGCCACATCTCAGTCAGTGAAGAAGGTACACAAAAAGTACGTTCCAAAGAAAAAGGTACCTCTATCTACTTTAGAATCTAAATAAGTTTTATTTTAAAAAGATTCTGCTGAAAAATCTCAAGTTGAAGCTACTCCTCTAGAAAATAAAGTATATATTGTTAAACTAGGCTCAAATGAAAGTTTTTCTTACTCATCACCTACTAAATCTGAAATAAGTATTGTTCTAGTCAAAGAGGAAGAAACTAAATTTCTAAGTGTTGAAAAGAAGTCAAAAGAATTTGTGCTGACTGAAGGGGAATTAGAACAAGTATTGGCTATTGCACCTTTCCTTGATAAGGATATTTTGACTGAAGAAGACTTCAACACTATTTTAAATTTCCTTCAGACTCATCCTGAATTCCAGTTTCTTATAACCCCTCAGCAAGAGTATTTTCCTTTTTCTCCAAATCCAGTTGTTGGGTCATCTTCCTCTCATCCTTTTGAAGAGTCTATTCCTGAAGGTATTACTTTTAACTTATCTGATTTCCTTGCTCAACAAAATAAGGCTGAATTAACTCCATCCCCTCAAGAGAAAACTTTAGATTTTGATTCTTCTAATGAAGGAGAAGTCAAGACGTCCTTTGTTCATGTTTTTGAAAACCCACTCTTCTCAGTTCCAAAGTGTGAAAAATCAGCTCAAGACCCCCAATTTTATGTTGTCCTAAATCAGAATTAGAATTCACCAATTGTAATTCCTATTTCTCAAACAACTACATTAGTTGTACATCAACAAAATATGGCCCAACCTGCCCTTACAAGGACACAACAGATAATGGATGTGAGATATGCACCACTTGTCCTCCCTCGACCCTTGCATCCACTTCCCCAATGAGATTACTTGAAATATCATCCAAAATACACTGGGAGGGAGACAGATTTTCTGTTGAAGAACATTTAGTGGATTTCTATAGTTATGCTAACAATTAGAATATTGAACATGAAGATGTATGGTCAAGACTCTTTGTTAAAAGCTTGGATGGTGAAGCTCGAAAATGGTTTAGAAGTTTGGCTCCAAATTCAATAATAGGAATTGATGAATTAGAAGAGATATTTGTGAAGCATTGGGTGATAGGAAAGACTATGTCTATTATCTTACAGAATTTGGAAGTCTGGAGAAGAAGGTAGATGATTCTTTAGTTGATTTTACTAAGAGGTTTAATAAGATTTATCATAAAATTCCTGAAGAAATTAAACCCACTGAAACCACAGCTATGATCAATTTTGCAAATGCTTTAGATTCTGAGTTTGCTTTATGGTTGAGGGCTGAAAAAGCATAGACACTGACAAGTATGAAGGAGGTTGCAATTGGAGTGCAATCTAATCTCATGGCTTCTAATAAATTAAAAATGGAGGAAGAAAAGGCAACAAAAGACAAAAATAAGATGAAAGAAGAAAAGCCTTCTTCTTCCAAGTCTCTTTCAACAGAAGAAAAGATCGATCAAATGTCTAATTTGATCAAGGAACTTACCTCTAAGATGTCAAAATTAGAGGTAGAAAATAACCCAGCTACTAGAGCCAATCAAAACTAAGCTAATAGAAATCAGGCTCTCTTCAGGAGGCCTTTTCAGCCTCAAAAAATATTACAGCGCCCAAGAAGGAATGCTGATGACCAAAATGTTCAGCCTCCTTTGAATAATTTTACTGAAGAATAACAACAAGGAAATGAAGAAGAAAATAAATAAATAAACCTTGTGGGAGAGACTTCACAATCAACATGTTTGACATTGCAGGAATATGAAGATAGATCAAGGATTTGTTTGTTTTCTAATGATATGAATGCTCAAATTTATGCATAGAATGATAAAGAACAACAGGAAGTTAAAAATAGAAATTACCCTTTGAGATCCAAAGGTCATGTTCAACAACCTAAAAAAAAATCAGATTTAGATAAACAAGCTGCTAAATAGATGGCCAAGGTAAATGAGGTTCCTCCACCTCCAAATTTTGTTCCAATGGTCAAAATTGCTGCAAAAAATAAGGAATTAGTTCCAATTTATTTCAGTTTCAAATTTGAATTGAATAAAATCAAAATTCTAGTTCCACTCCTGGAATTATTGAAAAATCCAACATATAAAGAGTCATTCAAAAGTCTACTACAACCTCCTCTCGCTCCTGATTCAGTCAACCTTGAGGATGAGCATCCCACTATTTATCTGGGCTGTCATGTCCAAGACCAAAATGATGATAACTCACTGCCTTTCTACTTTTCACTTAACATACATGATAAATTGTTGCATAAGTATCTGTTAGATTCTGGAGCCTCCCACAATCTCATGCCAACGAAAGTGATGGATGAATTGGGATTAGAGATCACCAAGCAATACCATGACCTTTACACCTTTGAATCCAAAAAAGTCAAGTGTCTAGGACTGAATAAGGATTTGGTTGTTTCCCTTACCCAACTGCCTATGAAGAGTTTAGTGATGGACATTGTGGTTGTCGACATTCCTTCTAGATTTGGGATGTTACTTTCCAGATCTTGGTCTAATAAATTTGGAGGTACCCTTCAAATGGACATGTCATATGCTACAATCCCAATATTTGGAGGGGAATTCAAAAGGCTGTATAGGGAAACTCAAATGGCCTACATCATTAGTGATCAACACAATCCATCAAACCATCCCACATATGCTGATGAAAAATAATTGAGGTCATCAATTCTGCACCTTGCTGCTAATGATAATGATTTCCAGCCTAAAATAAGTGAAAAACAATGCTTTCAAGGTGCAAATCAGCAACATTCAGAAGAAGGACAAATATGGAAATTGTACTTTGACGGAGCCTCTTCAAGAGAAGGACCGAGAGTCGGTGTAGTTCTCATTTCTCCTACTCAGCAAAAGGTAACCATATCATACAAACTGCAATTTGCTACCACTAACAACATTGCTGAGTATGAATCACTTGTGCTAGGTACGAAGGCAGCGAAATATTTGGGAGCAGAATAGCTAATTGCCTTTGGTGATTCAGAGTTGGTGATTAAGAAGGTGAGAAACAATTACCAAGTGTAAAAATCCAAATTGAAGAATTATAGGAATGAAGTCTAGGATTTGATTGAGCATTAATTTTCAACATTTAATATAAATTTTGTCGCTAGAGAAGAAAATCAAATTTCTGATTCACTAGATATTGTTGCTAGTAATTTCAAAGTTCCTCTAGATGTCAAGGAAATCTATGAGGTTCAAATAAAAAACAGACCTTCAATTCCTGATAACATCAAGCACTGGCAAGTATTTGAGGATGACAGGAAGATTCAGAAATTTTTAGAGTGTGTAGAAGAGTTTGTAGACATACAAATTGATGATGAGAAGGAGATTGTTGAAAACCAAAATAGTAGCCCTTTTAAGAAAACTATGGCTGGGAAAAACATTATAGATCTGAAAACTAACTTTATTCCTAAGGGTTTAGTTCCCTTAGAAAGCATGTTTGATAATAATGATGTTTTTCTTAAGCCTGAAAGCAAGGTTGATGGAGAGAGTACAATAGAATGTAATATTGGTACAGAACATCAACCAAGATTAGTCAAGGTGTATAAATTCCTTTCACTTGAAACCAGAACAAAATATATCAAGCTGCTGAAGGAATTTGCTAATATTTTTGCATGGTCTTATAGTGAGTTGAAAACTTATGATAAGAGCATAATGGAGCACAAGATCCCTTTGAAAACATATGCAAAGCCTGTAGCACAAAAAATCAGACACATCAATCCCATGTTGCTCCTAATCATTGAGAAAGAAATAAGAAAAGTATGGGAAGCAAAGATAATTCTGCTTTTGAGATTTTTTAACTGGGTAGCTAATATAGTCCTAGTCCTAAAAAATAATGGAGAGATAAGGATTTATGTCGATTTTCGCAACCTGAACCGATGTTCATTGAAAGATAACTATCCACTACCCAATATGGATTATGTCTTGCAGAAGGTTGTAGGATCCAAAAGGTTGTCAATGATTGATGGCTTTTCAGGCTATAATCAGATTTCAGTTGACAAGAAAGATAGAGAAAAGACAACTTTTACCACACCCTGGGGCACATTCATGTACAAAAAAATGCCATTTGGTTTGATGAATGAAGGTGCAACCTTTCAAAGGGCAATGGATATTTCCTTTACGGGAGAAAACAACATATTTATGGTCATCTATTTGGATGGCATCACAATATATTCAAATCTGATGAAGATCACTTGAAACATTTGAAACAAGTTTTTGACAAATGCAGAAAGTTTGGTTTGTCCTTAAACCAAAAAGTCATATTTTGTTGTCCAAGAAG
Source organism: Pinus albicaulis (assembly GCA_034641835.2). Classification (NCBI taxonomy): domain Eukaryota; kingdom Viridiplantae; phylum Streptophyta; class Pinopsida; order Pinales; family Pinaceae; genus Pinus; species Pinus albicaulis. The sequence goes on along the minus strand of CM076582.1, from coordinate 742,633,488 downwards.
GTAAGTTATTGGGACATATTGTAACATAAATTGACATCTATATTAATCCGGGAAGAGTAGAAGCTATTCAGAAGATTGGTTTGCCAAGAAATAAAAAGGAATTTCAGTCATTTTTAGGGAAAAACAATTTTCTGAGGCGTTTTGTTCCTAACTTTGCAGAGCTGATCAAACATATAAATGTCTTGCTGAAAAAAAATGTAGAATTTAAGTGGCGAGATGAAGAAAATAATTATTTTTCAGTAATTAAGTCTGCCTTGACTGAAGCACCAGTTTTGATTAGCCCTGATTTTGAAAAGGATTTTCTGAGTTTTTCATATGCTTCAGAAGAAACAATTGCAATTGTCTTACTACAGAAGAGCAAAGAGGGTTTGGAGCAACCAATTTCATTTTTCAGTCGTGCTTTAAGGGATGCTGAATTAAAGTATAGCTTGACTGAAAAACAAGCATATGCACTAGTTAAGGCTTTGAAGTATTTTCGAGTTTATGTGTTGCACTAAAAAATAATTGTTTTTGTGCTTGATATCACTGTTAAAGATGTATTGCCGCAGCTAGATACAGATGGCAGAAGGGGACGATGGCTGACCAAGATTCTGGATTTTGATGTTGAAATCAAACCAAATAAATTGATAGAGGGTAAAGGCTTGGATCGCTTGAGGGTTGAATCTAATTGCAAAGCTTTAAATCTGAATGTAGAGGCAGTTGAAGGAGAATATGAAGAAGGTATTTCTAAATATCCTGAAATATTTAATTCAGATTGGTACAAGGATATAGTTTACTTGTTAAATTTCAACTGTCCACCTGAAATGGAGAAATCTAAAAGAAGAGATTTTAAATTGAGAGCTGTGAAGTATTGCATTTTGGAAGACCAACTTTACTAGAAGGATCCTGTTGGAGTCTTGTTAAGATGTGTAGATGAAGCAGAATCCCAGGAGATTATGACAGAGATACATGCAGGAGTGTGTGGAGGGAATTTATATTGGAGAGCCACTGCAAAACAAATCTTAATAGCTGGCTATTATTGGCCAACTCTTTTCTCTGATGTCTTTGCCAAAGTCAGGAGTAGTGTCAAATGTCATAAATTTGCTGGTGAATAAAAATTGCTAGCATTACCTCTCATTCCTATTTGAGCATATGTTCCTTTCCAGCAGTGGGAGCTAGACTTCATCGGTGAAATTCATCCACCTTCATCAGGACAACATAGATGGATTCTCACAGCTACAGACTATTTCACTAAATGGATTGAATTTGTACCAACCAGGAATGCTACTGATATGGTAATTATCAAATTTCTATTGGAAAATATTATGTCAAGATTTGGTTGTCCATAGAAATTAGTAGCTCAAAATGCAATGGCCTTTAAGTTAGCTAAGATGTACAACTTTTGTCAGCAATATGGAATTGAATTGACTCATTCCATGCCTTATTACCCTCAAGGTAATGGATTGGCCAAGTCATCCAATAAATTTTGGTAAGGATTATTAAGAAAACGCTGCCTAAAAATAAGAGGAATTGGGACACTCAGCTGATACATGCTCTGTGGCCAGATAGAGTAAGTGGTAAAAAAATCAATTGGAATGTCTACATTTCAGCTTGTATATGGTACTGATGTTGTAATGCCTTTGCAATTATCTCTTCCTATGATGAAGTTCCTACAAGATGAAGTTGATCATGAAAACCCAATCCAAAGGAGAATGCTACAGTTGATAGAGGCACACCAAATCAGAGAATCATTGCTGGAAAAAGTTCAGAAATATCAGGCTAAAGTCAAATATGTTTTTGATAAAAGAGAAAATCAACAGTCGTTTCAGGAGAATGATTTGGTGATGCGTTGGGATGTTAAGAGAGAAGACCATGGAAAGCATGGTAAGTTTGACTATCTGTGGTTTGGGCCGTTTAGAATTTCTAAAGTTTTAGAGAATAATACTTTTCTGCTCAAACATCTGGATGATGAGCAGCTGACTGGTGGCCCAGTCAATGGTCATTTTCTTAAGAAGTTATTTCTTTATTAAGTCAATTGAGTCACTACATTGTAAATATCTGGTGTGATGTGTCAATAAACTCCATGCCCAATGGCACTTATGTTTGTATATATGGTCAGTATTGAGTCCAGTATGTCAATGGTCAATCCTAGTCTTTATTTTCAAGAAGTCTTCTAATTTTCAAGATTTTTTGAGGTACTTATTCTACAGTCCTTGAAGCCTCACAGGGAGGACTTCATCCCCAATAGGAGCCACTGTTAGCACTAAAAATGTTAATGGTGTAATCACCATTGTGTCACTGTTTTCAATTTTTTTTTATTGTGTCCTAGTCCATGTCCAAAGTTTGAGTCATTTCCAATAAAAGTTAAAAAGAGTCCCAACATCAAGGTATTTTTAAGTGAATAGGTGTCATAGTGTTTTAGAGTCCTAAAATAAGTTAAAATCTCTATTTTGACTTACGTTAGTGTTGAAGGTTAGTCGTTGTTTTGGTAATAAAGTTGCAGTCATCTGTTCTGGAATAATAGCTACCTTTTTTGAAAATTCATTGTCAAAACAGTAATGCAGTAAAAGTCAAATATTTCTCATAAATGAAAGTCATATATTCCACACAGTGAAAAGCGCAGCTATTTCACTAAGATTTTGGTTATCTCAATAAAGAGGCTACAGGTAAACAAGTAATCAGTTTTCAAAGTAAGAAAATTAAGGCTTCGTGGATAGTATTGCAACCAGAGTTATTTAAAAGCAAAGCACGACTTGAATAAATATGATTGACCAACAGAGGGGGAGATCCGAAGAAGAGCAGCAAAGAATGTTTTAAGGAAGCTCACCAGGAATTAGAGTAAGGAATGAAGCGATGGAGAAGAACTGCGTGCAAGATGAGAAAACGACCATGATCCAATCACAAATACGAAGGGGAAGAGACCAACGGCTGAGATGACATCGTAAACTAAACAATATAAGTTGTGATGCGATGAAGGGCGAGCAAGGAAAATCATCAGATCTGGGCGCAGATCAATGATGGAGATTAAAGCGCAAATGGAGTGATTTCGCAAATCACAGTTTTTAAAGTTTATCGTTGAGGCAATCACATGGTATGTTAATTGATTTGTGATGCGATCAAGCGAAGGGGCATGTGTCGGCATAGTGCACCAACGCATATCACACATCACATAGTTTACGATTTAGCCATTATTAGTGTAGAGTTAAACTTGCCAATGACCGATTTGTGATAAGACAAAAAGTTGCGATGTGCGATTGCTTCTGATTGGTCACTAGGTTATGGGGCCCAAGAACCACAGTTTCTTATGTAATGCATGTTAAAATGTAGTTTTGTGCTGCATTAAGATTTATACAAGGAAGAAAGCATCGTACGAGGAATCTGACATGTAATGATAGGGTGGAAGTGTGAAGCTTAGTGGGATGACTCGACGTTGGTTTTTGAATCACTTCAAAGATGTGTCATTACTCCTTGTCATAATTGAAGGCGCTAAATTAGAGAAGAGAGCTCAGTGATCACTGAACCTGAGGCCTCTGCGCATGATACAGGTAAAAAAAAAAAATCCTCCAGCAAGCAGTCTCAGGTTTCATGGACAACATTGCAACTAGAGTTCAACAGTTGTATTCATGAGCATTTTAGTTGTCGGAAAATGGGGAAAGGAGGAAAGGTAAATAGGTCAGAGCCTTCTAATACAAGATTTGTGGATGCAAGGGAAAAATTACAATTCAAATCTGCAGGTTGGTATAAATTCCTCCATAATTTTTCTGGGGAGAACGTGGTACTAGCTCAAGCTTTCGCTGAGTCTTTCGATGGCGAAAAGGTTAGGTTAGGTAGCAAAACATTCAACATTTCTGAGGCTATCATAGCCCGTGCAACCCAGTCTTCTGCAACCGGTGAACGTTGGTTTAAAAGAAAGAATTTCTTGAAGAAGTAAGTTCTTACCTTAAGCCCAAATATGCTCATATGAAATGGAATTCAAATGCTCATATTTCTTGTTTTAAAGCCGAGTGGCAGCATGTTATTACCTCAATCCAAAAATACATCACATGCAAAGGGAGGTTTTCTTTTGTACATCGTTATCAGTTGAGATTCCTGGCCCACATCTCAGGAGAAAAACCTCTGAACCTACCCTATTTTCTGTATAAATCCTTGCTGAAAATGTCCCTCAAGTTTCAGAAAATTCCAAACTAATCCTTGCTTAAAATTTCCCTCAAGTTTCAGAAAATTCCAACCTAATCCTTGCATAATTTGTATCACAGAGGGCTGATTAAAATTTTAGTTGTCTATCATCTTAGAAAGAAGAAGATTACTTGGGATAGGTTTTTAAGAGAGGACGGGTTTGGCAGTATTAATTCCAGAAGAAAGGTAGGGAGGCCAAAGAAGAAAGACATCCATGAGCAAACCAGTGCTGCCCCTATTTCACATTGTTCACCATATTCTCCTAAGAAGCCTATGTCAAAGAATAAAGAACAAATTGCCTCCTCTTCACGAAGCCAGCCTAAGAAGAAACTTTTCATGGCAGAAGAACTAGTGGAAGTCAACCCTGGTCTTCGTGCACCTAAGCTTGTTTTCTCACTAGTGGAAGTCAACCCTGGTATGAAAATTTCAAGCTAGATTCTTGAGTCATCTCATCAAGTGCAGCCAAACAGTGACACATCTCTCACTGAGTCCACCCTCTCACAAGTTTTGATTTCTCTCAAGAAAGGCAAACATAAAATGACAGAGCCTACCATAGAAGAAGAGCATACCTTTGCCAAATTAATATCCTCCATTTTTTATTAGATCAAGAAGATGAAGAAAAATGAGATACATTCCTATTCCTCATTTGAAGACAGTAGTGATCTTGAGTACACAGTGTCAGAAGATGAGGAGGCAGAGTCTAGTAAATTTATACATGGAGGAAAGAGGTCCAAATTCATCCCTAATCCATATGTCAAAAGACCTCATACTAGACCAAGAAACAAACTCAGGCTAAACAACAAGTTGATTGCCAATCCTAAACTAAGGGATGAAATTATCAACATTGAAGAAAGCCCAGAAGACAAAATTGAAAAGAAGAAGAAAGCTTAGTCAATGAGACAAGCACAGAAAAAGAGGTTTGATAAAAGGGTAACTAAAGCAGAATCCATAAGAACCTTTCCTTCTATTCTAGACCTTTGATGAATGAAGAACATGGCTGACTTGGAGAATTTTTTTTGGTTAAATATTCCATGTTTTCTGGTTATTACTACCTTTTCTGCGAAAGTAGAAATTATTTTGAAATATTAGAATGCGATGGAAATGGGCTACTTTTTGTTTTGAATCATGATGGTGACATTAAACAGATGGAGTGGAGAGGTTATTCAGTTACAATGGATGCTGCCAGGTGTCTTATATCCAGCCTTCTCTGAAATATCATGTTTTTTTTTGCACATTTAATAGGAGACAACCACATGTCATTCCCACTGTTTTTACACTTTTTGCTGAAGATTGGTTGCACTAAAACATAAGAGTGGTTTTCGAATAGGCTGCCACCTCACACAACCATTTCGTAGTAACAGCCTTCATGATGCCTTCATGATGTTTTTCTTTTCTTTAACATAGCACTTTGTAATTAAGATTAAAGGATAAGCCTCACCTCTTGCACAAGGTTGTAATGAATTTTGAAACAAATTTACCTTTTTCGGTGGAAGATGACAGTATCATATTTTGTATATATATGCCAAACTAATATGAAGTCAGGGTTGGTTGGTGGTTATAGAATTTTGACTTATATGACCTGTAATATTTTTTGTGAATGAAATGGAATGATACTACTAAGGACTTATTAACAATGTGTTGTGTGTATTGTCTACTTTACTTGTGTTTCCATATCTTATTTCTTCCAGTTTTAGTTTGCAAACCAATATGTTGTTATGAATATTTATCAGTCTCTTAAACATGCTATGTGTTTTATCATTTTTTTTTAGTCTCACACAGTGAGATTTCCTGGTAAATATATATTTTAGTAGTGGAAGAGCATCATTCATGACAGTTATTCTTCATGATACTTCAATGAGAATCTTTTCAGACTAGAAATAGCTTTCTCTCAATGGAATATTGTGAAACTGCTACTTTTGTGAATTTCTACTAAATGAAGTAGATTTTTGTTTCACAGACCTACTATTTCCTCATATCTCACAATTTCCTCTCCTCATAGGCTACAAACTTGCACTCTGATACCACATCAGATTCCAATACCCTCTTTAGTAGAACTTTGGATTTGACCGAAATCTCTCTTCAGTGAATTATAGTTTATACCATCTTCCAATCCCATAAAACAAAACATTAAAATTTCCTTAGATTTTAAGATGTGTTTGGTCAGGCGCTTGTTGTAGTCCAAGTGCTGATTCCAGCACCAACATACTTCAATGTAAGTCGAATAGCAATGTACCATAGCAATAAGTGACTCATGAATTGTACACATGGTTTTAAAACCAAGTCTCAAGCCTTGTTGCAACAACTCTTATGTTGGCATAGTTCTATACTTTGTTTCCTCCAAGTTTTATACTCCATTATTGATTTGGATTGGATCATTCTATTATTTTCCATCCATGTCGATTCATTTGGAGTGGAAAAAATGGAGAAATAAGCTCATGGGACCGTTTTTAGGTTTCAAATGACATTTTTTGGGGGTAAAATTTCTCCCCATAATGGCATTCATTTTCATATTATTATACACATAGATATATTTCCAACAACGCAATAATCACGTCAATTGAATTCTATATTCAAAAGTTATGCCACTCATAAGTTGACCTTCTTTTTTTCACACCTATAGTTAGGGAGGATGCTTTTTCAGCCCCCATTATTCATGGAAAAGGGGATAGCTGTTGGTGAGGTAAATCCCCTCTGCGAATAGAGGCGATCCCACTAGCCCTAGAGTGGGTCTAGCCACAAACAAGACAAGCTATAATATCGATTCCTAGTTAACGAATGGACGGAGATTCGGTAGACGACTTACCGGAGGTCCTACGTTGTTGTTGTCATCGGAAAGAGTGGCTGCCTCTCACTCTTGGTTTGATAGATCACAATCCACTTGTTCTCACGCTCGGATACCTGTACAGACACAAGAAACAAAGAAGATATACAACATACTATTTCGCATTCGTAACTATCAGTCTGTCGAAGAATAATAAATCAAATGCATCAGTGAACATAACACAATGATGGAACCAATACCATAGTCGAGTATATTAATGAAAGGAAGGAAGAGTACAACCAAGCTTCGACGTTGCGATCTCCTCCAACAGGGTTCCAGTGGAGTGCGTCTCACAAAGGCTTGTCGGGAATTCGGACGGGGCTCTCTCTACGGAATTCTCCTTGGTTCTACCTTCTCAATAACAATTACTCAGCTATAGTATCTCTTCTCCAAGTTCAGCTTCTTGGCTATATGTTCAACTAGCTTTCATAAAGGGAGAAGGCCTATTTATATTGAGGGAGAGGGAGAGGTTAGGATCCTTATAGTCATGGAAGGGAGACCTATCTTCAAGGAGTGTTCCATGGGAGGAGGAAACCACTACCTAAAGAGGGAGATCCATGGCTCATCAAGTTAACCACTTCCTGTGACTCATCCCTGAGGTGGGTAAAGGAAACTTATGCCTCTATTTTGTTACAAAACATTCCCAAAATGGCTGGTGCGGGCACAACAAAGAGATAGAGTGCCAGGTGGCGCGGGCTCTAGTGTACATCCTCCACATTGGTGCGAGGGATGAATAGGCTACCCGCGCCAAGGCCAAAACATAGGTTTTTGTGGGGAAATTTTCAACAGGAGAAATGATGTCCTTATGCAGAAGGATCCAAAGAAGGTGTTTGCAGAGTATGACACTGCTCACAAGTCACGGAAAAGACCCTCCAATATGCGGGGCGAGGGATTGCAGGGACGGTGACAAAATGCTGTGTAACAGATGCCCCCTAAAGCATGAGGTCCAAGAGAGAGGGAGGGGTGAAATGCTTTATGAGAACACGTTCGACCCAAACACTGCTATCAGAAAACCTGCAAGTACGAATACAACTGATACATCTTAAAAATGACATGTGGCATGGGCGCAACCATCCATAATAGAGTACATAAACAACAAGATCCGAGGTATGGACACATGATCCGGATTTATGCAGGAACACAACAGAATAAACATATAACCATAAATACAGAGATGCAGCGGAAATAACACTTCATTTCATTAATATCAAAGAACTGAAATTTGCTTACAGACAGAATGGAAATAAAACTAGCTAGGCCGCTGGTAGCTATCTCTGAGAAGAGATGTGGCGGCTACAGTTCTCTGAACTCAGTTACAATGAGGCTCGAGGGCCTATTTATCATTTAGAAACAATGGGAAATCCTAAACAGTGAAAACCCTAACCCTAGGAGATGAAGCGCCAAAACTATGGGCCCCGTTTGGGTAAATTGGTGTTTCAACTTCCCAGGGGCGTAACTTTGGCATACTATCTCCATTTGACGCACATGATACATCATTAGAAAGCTCTATCCGAGGACTACAACTTTCGCCTCAAATATAATTGCCCAAAAAACTTCGTTTAGGGCCTCAAAATGGCTCCGGAAGTTCAGGACCCGAAAAAATGCTAAAAATAGTAAATTATGCCGAAACTGAAAAACTGAAAGAGACAATGGTGGGGGCCCAAGTGGAATAGGCGGGTGGCCACCAATATCCACCTGGATCATACCTCCCCCCTTAGGAAGCAATGGTCCCCATTGCGTTAAGTTCCTCCATGAGATGAGGAAATTTCTGCTGAACTTGGTCCCTGGTGAACCACTTTCCTTGGTGCAGGAGTTGGCCAGCTTTGACAACCCGATATAGTTGGATCTTCTGCTGGCGAGTGTTCTTGATTTGCATGTCTATGATACAATCTGTGGTGGCCTGTTCCATGCAGTCTGGATTTAACTCTGTTGGTGTGAGTTGTTCTGCAATGTCCGAGGTGTCCAGTAGAGGTGGGAAGTAAGGACGAAGGCGATCCACATTGAAGACTTGGTGCAGACCAAGGAATGGTGGAATACTGAGCTCGAAGGCATTGTTCCCTACAGCCTTGGTGATGGTGTACGGCCCGTATCGGAGCGGGCAAAGCTTGCGGTGGGGTCCAGTGAGGCGCTCCTTCTGCAAATGTAGCCATACTTTGTCGCCCACCTGGAAGTTGTGTGGCACCCGGTGTTGATCATGGCGCTGCTTGTACTTCGCATTGGATCTGTCCAATATATCATGAACCTTTTGGTGGATGTGTTGAATGCGCTCGATGAAGCTACTTGCTTTGTCAACTTCAGGCTGGACATGAGCTAGTTGGTGTGAGTTGTTTTGCAATGTCCGAGGTGTCCAGTAGAGGTGGGAAGTAAGGACGAAGGCGATCCACATTGAAGACTGGGTGCAGACCAAGGAATGGAGGAATACTAAGCTCGAAGGCATTGTTCCCTACAGCCTTGGTGACGGTGTACGGCCCGTATCGGAGCGGGCGAAGCTTGTGGTGGGGTCCAGTGAGGCGCTCCTTCTGCAAATGTAGCCATACTTTGTCGCCCACCTGGAAGTTGTGTGGCACCTGGTGTTGATCATGGCGCTGCTTGTACTTCGCATTGGCTTTGTCCAATATATCATGAACCTGTTGGTGGATGTGTTGAATGCGCTCGATGAAGCTACTTGCTTTGTCAACTTCAGACTGGACGTGCGCTGAATCGGCCTGAGCAGCTGCAAATGGCATGGCTACGTCAATGGGACATAGTGGCTGGAATCCCAAGCCCACCTGAAAGGGGCTATGGCCAATTAAACTGTGGAGAGCCCGGTTATAACTATGTTGTACATAGGGGAGGCTCTCGTCCCATGTGCGTGGATGCTTTGAATTGTACATGCGCAGAATGTGTACAATCATTCTGTTGACGACCTCTGTCTGGCCATCTGTTTGGGGATGGAAAGATGTGGACTTGGTGAGCTTTGTGTCCAACATTGACCAGAGGTTGGACCAAAATGTGCTGAGGAACTTGCTATCTCGATCTGATATGATAGACTGTGGGATCCCAAAGTGCACCCACACTTGTTCAAAGAAGAGTTTAGCAGTGACTTCTACTGTGATATTCTTCTTACAGGCCACCATAATGGCCATCTTCGAGAATCTGTCAACGACCACGAAAACACAGTCATTTCCATTCTTAGTAGAAGGCAGGCCCGACATGTAATCCATGGAGATGGATTCCCAAGGTCGACTAGGGGTAGATAGTGGAGTATATAGGCCTTGCTTCTTGATGGTCGGTTTGGCAATGGCACAAGCAGTGCAGGATCTGATGTGCTTCTCGACATCCTTTCGAAGGTTCGGCCAATAGAAATACTTCTGTAGTATTGCTACTGTTTTCTCGACCCCGAAATGCCCAGTGACTCGACTGTAGTGTGCTTCCCATATCATCTTTGCACGCTCGCTTGAAGGA